>VDFB02388941.1:0-132035 GCA_007258455.2 Sequoia sempervirens | reverse complement strand
TGACATGTTCTCACATGCTGATGGGCATATTTGAACACATAGGGCCAATAATAACTAGATCTAAGGACCTGGTGTGCCAAAGAATCTACAGACCCATGATCGGTGTCGTGTTTCCCATGGAACTCAGAGATCACATGCTTAGCCTCTTGGTGATCAAGACATCTTAGGTACACTCCTTTGAATTCTTCCTGTATAGCAACCCTCCTTTGAGTATGTAATGAGAACTCTTCATTCTTAGCACTCTCCTTTGAGTTGCATTCATTCCTTCTGGACACTAATTATTGAGCATAAAGCAAATGGTATCAACATACCAAGGATCTTTAGAGAAAGACTTGGTCGTGTATTGCTGATAGATGATGTTTTCACCATCGCTTTCCATGGACTAAGACAAACCTCGTATCCCCACTAGTTTCATAGGGTGTATCTGTACTCCCAAGATATCCATCCACTTCCCTCTTCTTTCTCCCAGTCAGCCTCGCATGAGTAGGGACTTCACAACAACGCCATGAACTACAACAATGACTTGGCTTCGGAGGATGTAATACCAGAACTTCTTGACAGCCTGAACCAGTGAAAAATCTTGTTTCTCGAGAGGTGGGTATTTGATTTCCACATTTTTGAATGGAAAGCTCATGAAAGCAATCGGTCTCTCCTCTGCCTCTTCCCTTCGTTGAGTTAAAACAACTGTACATGAATGCTCAGAGGCAAAAGAGTAGATATAAAACGGTCTCAAATAGTTAGGGCTGGTGAGAACAGGTGCTTCTAAAATGAATTGCTTGACTTGTGAAAACATGTCCTTTGCCTCCTCAGTCCACTCTACTTTAGCGTGCTTCTTCATCATTTCATTTAGTGGTTTCATGATTTCAACAAAACCCATGATAAACCTTCTTACAAAGTTGATTTTCCCAAAGAAAGACCTCATCTCTTTCTTGCTTCCTGGTCTAGTGATCTTTAGAATGGACTCAACTCGATCTGAGTCAATTGATATTCCTCTTTCAGAAATTATATGTCCTAGAAGCTTCCCTTTTGAGACTCCAAACACACACTTTTTGGGATTCAAAGAGACTCCATACTAGATACATCTTTGAAGAACTTTGGCTAAATCGGTAGCATGGTTCAATCTATCTTTGGAGAACACTGTCAGGTTGTCCATGTAAACAATAATGTATTTACCAATTAAATCCTTGAACGCTATGTCCATGGCAGACTGGAAAGTTGCCCCTACGTTTATCACACCGAATGACATCCTTTTGTAGGAAAATGTTCCCCACTTGGTAGTGAAGGTTGTCTTCATCCTGTATTCATAATTAACCATTACCTGATTGTATCCCGAGTAGCTATCCAGGAATGATATCATCTGAGACCCGTTGACAGTCTGCAAGACTTCATCGAGAGAAGGAAGTGGGTAATTATCCTTTTCTTAAGCTCTATTCAAATTTCTGAAGTCGACACATAGCCTAATCTCCCCATTCTTCTTGTGGACTGGAACTAAGTTAGCCACCCAAGTTGAATGGCGCACAGGGAAGATTATCCTTGCAGAGAGCAATTTTTGGACTTCTTTGAAGATCAATGGTTCAATCAGGGCATTGACAGGGCACTGCTTCTGTCGAAAGGGTTTAGCTTTAGGCTTCAAGGGGATAGTGTGAATCATAACAAAAGCATCAAATGTCTTTAAGTCTTCATATCCCCAAGCGATTGCATAAATATCTTTCTTAAGTGCCATCAATATGTTTTTCTTGATTTCCTCAGGACAGGCTTTCCCTATATAGATATTCTTGTCAGGGCCAGAATCAACTAAGTTAACCGTTTCATATTTGCCTCCTTTATCTTTAGTTAATATCTTCTCTCAAGCCCTGGGGTCCAAATCAAAAATCCTCTCTAGGGCCACCATCCCCTTGGGAATGTTATTATTCTTCAAATCAAGGACCCCCTCTGTATCACAAACTTAAGGGCTCCAATCTCCTTGATCCCTATTGGACTCATCAATGATTTGTCCCTTAAAAACATATGAGCTTGCTAAGAAAGAAAGGATATGTCGATCATCATCAAAGACTTGAAAGTTCTTGATATTATCAGGAATTGCAGGGGTGGAAATCAATTCCACGGAGAATTTCTGGAGCTTGGAGCCTTGCATAGGCTCTAGGGTGCTTGTAGCAACAGCCAATAAATGAGCTACCTGATTTTCTTCCCTAGGGATTAAGCTAATCCCAAAGGCATCAAAATCCTCAATCAGGTTCCATACCTGATTTATATAAGTTTCCAGCCTCTTGTTGTGACATGTGTATTGGTTGTGCACCTGCTTGATAACAATTTTTGAATCCCCTTTGACCACCAAGGCAGTGACCTTCTTCTTATGTGCGAACATCAGACCCTGAGCTAGAGCTTCATATTCCGCTATGTTGTTAGTACATCTGAATTGTAACCTGTAAGAAGCAAAGAAGGTCTTCCCTTTCGGGCTGGTTAGTTCAATCCCAACACCATAGCCTGTTTTGGATTTAGATCCATCAAATGTGAGGGTCCACAGCTGATCATGAGCTAGATTTGGTCCTTTTGAGGTCATGGTGGGCACTTGGGTAGAATGAGCCAGGGGTGGGACTACTCGGTCCTTTGCATTACCTATAGGGAATGGGCATTCAACCGGTTCCTCAGGTGCACCTTCCAATTCTTCCTTTTTCTCCTCGAGCTCAAGCTCCTTTTGCTTCGGTGTGACTTTCTTTCTTCGCCAATATATTTTAGCAAAGGAATGATCCTTTGTCGAGCTCTATTTAGTTTTGATGGGGTCCCCTTTCTGTCGACATGACATCACATGGTCAGATAGACCTCTTGCCGAGAATAAACCTTTTCCGGTGAGCTCCTTCATGTCAGTGAGACTTCGTTCGATTGATGATACTTTACATCGTGCTCAACATGTTACACTAAGGGCACAAAACATGTCGACAAGACCACATCAGGTCAGCAAGACCTTTCACCAAAGTTGCCTTCCTTCGCAGGGATTCTCTGAGTCAACAAGACTTTATTCCTTCGGCCAGACATCACACTGAACTTAGATCCTTTGGTAAAACTTCCTTCAGAGACATCTTCAGATAAATAACTTGATCCTGCAAAATAGATGCCTCCATTAGTTCTCAAAGGAAAATAAAACATATCATTATTTATCATGTCTTTAATTTTATCAAAAAGAAACAATCCCAGTGGAGGTGGAAGCGGGACCAAGACAGAACTAGAAACAACACCTACCTTCAAAACTAATGGGGGAGGAACCAAATCAGAACCGGGATGAGAGGAAAAATGGATGAATCTTGGCAAAACCGAGATCAGGGAAAAAAGGGACCCAAAAACGACATCCCTTGCCTTTAAAACTGGCGGGGGCAGGGTCAAAATGAAAATTAGAACCGTGACCGGAGTCGGGATAGGAACGAGCCATGGAAATAATCCTGAATTCCGGTTCCATACTATCCGGGATCCCGAGATCCATGAAAAACTCATCCTAAAGGATAAAGGCCGGGGTGGGACTGCAAGAAACTTAGATCTGGTGAGGCGAAACAGGAGGCTGACAAATCCAAGGTGAGACTTCTTCAGTTTCGTTTGAGTTCCACTCCAGGAACTCCGCCTCAACATGCAAAGATGAAAGAAAGGAAAAGGAAGAGAGACACAGCGCGAACAATTGACCAGAGGCGGGTGAAAAATAGCTGTGGGAGGCGGGATGGATGAGGACTTCGAACGAGAAACTTTCGAGCTTTGGGTTCAAAATTCGTTCAAACTCCCGCTGAGCACATACAAGCCTCAAGCGAGGGTAAAAGAAAAAAAACAGAACTGGGGATGGGAAGAAGGAAAAGAAAAATAAGTTGAAGAAATTCAGGAGTTCCCATTCAGGACTTCTAGACCGAAGCCACGGCTCAGGCTCAAGCATGGGAAAACCAGGTGATGAGAGAGAGGGAAGGAGTGGGGATTGCAGGAATGGGATCGGCAGAAGTTTGGCTCAGGGTTCTGCTGCCATTCCAGCTTGGATACCAAAGGCAGGCTTGAACCAAGGCAACCATAGAGAGGGCACAAAGGGTTAAAACCGAAAGAGCCAGAACAGGGATGAAACAAGACAGAATTCGGGAGAATTTTCCAAGGAACAGGGCATGGGTTCCACGGGTTCCTGTGAGGTTTTAAGAAAAATGCCTAAGGCAGAAAACCAAAGGCCAAGGGAAAGAAATAGGGGGACCCATTTTGTTCCAAAATAAAATGGGGTGGTTATGCAAGGCATAACAGGTTTCTCTTGTAGTAAATGCTTCTTTTGTGGCCTCACTTAAATCAAGTTTGAAATTCACATGGATTTCTTCTTGCCTATCATCATCACTTTCTTCATCTTCTTGTTCATTCAAATGCATTATATTGCAAAATTTGTTAAACTCAAGATCTTCTTCGTTATCTCCATACTTTGCAAGAGCTCTTGGATCACCTACGTCCTTCCTCATAGACCAAAAGGTAGTAATTTTTTATCATGACCAATTTTTTTTTTTTAACTTCCTTCTCTAGAGAATCTGGAATTTTTACTCTACTATATGGTTTATGAATTTTTTCATAAAAATTGTTGTACCTCCTAATTGTCTTTCGATGCAATGCCATAATTTTTGCTAACAATTGTTCAAAATAAATACCATTCTCAGCAACACTTTTCTCCATTTCTTCTTTGACCTCATCCCAAGAATCCTTGTTTCTCAAGTTTTCAAGCAAGGGTTTACTTTGATGTTGAATTCTACTTCCAACATTCTTATTGAGCACAATCTTTGATTTAATGGCAAAACATGGATCATACTGCCAGTGACAGATTGCATCAAAATAAAATAAAATTCAAAAGATCATGTGCCACACTAAATGCTTTTCTCTCGAATGTCATCCCTTCACATAAAAAAGGTAAAGAAAGAAATAAGATCTTCTTCCCCTGACCGCTAAAGTTTCTTTCATCAGTAATCTGCATCTTCCTTACATATTCCAAAACAAAAACCCTTTCTATCACATTTATTGGAAGTTTGTATGGTTGTACTTCTGATCCATAAAATCTTATCATAGTATATTCTTCATTAAGTACCAATCAACCAATTGCATTTCTTTTCCTAGTTGAATAGAGTTTCTACATGACATAGGCAATCTAGGCATTGGATTATTTTTAATTGCTTGATGTAATGGAGCTAAAATTTAGTCTACGAAATTACTATAGTTCCTTTGAGAATCATGCAACCTTATAACAGTGGTCCATTCATATACTAAAGCCATTTTATTTTGCTCAGGATTACTATTACGATATGGTTGAATCTGAAGCTTGCTGGTTTGAAACATTCCTCTGAATTTGAATAGAAAAAGATAGCACAAGTAGGTTGTGAACCTAAATGTCTTGGTGGAACCTCCTTTAATCATTAAAAATTGTTTATGCATGGATTCTACAATGTGCTCAATAAAATTATATTTGGCATGTGGAACACCATAATAGATATTATACACCATTTCAAGGAGGTGTGCACCCACTTCCAAATTGCTATCTAGTCCAAGGAAAAATGCTAGCATGGAATTAGTATCCTGAACCCATAGTTTAAAAGTATCCAAATCATAAGGAGGATTATGATCACCTTTCAATTTGTTTCTATCCTAAACTATTCTATTTAAGAAATATTTTTTCTTCATTTCATCCACTACTTCATAATCACTAGCAAGTTTTTCTAGATCAATGTGGACATTTCCAAATTCTTTGGTTGTAAACCCCAAGCCCAACCCTTTTTCAAGTTCTTCTGCATTAATGGATAAAAATTCTTCTTTTCTATATTTATTAACAATTTCTCTTTTGTTATCATCATAATTTAGGGCACAGACCATGATAAATTTCGGGCAAGGGAAAACCTCATGTAACATCATGTACCCTAATCCAATTACCCATAGTGGACTGATACTATTAACTTGCAATTGCATTTTATTTGCAGCCTTATTATTAGATGAAAATCTAAGTTCTAAGGTATGCCTACCATAAGTTTTAGGATCATTAATATCATGGCATTCATTAGTGAAACCTGGGGTTTTAAGTAATTTTGCATAATGTGTTTTTTATCCAACATTTCTCTAGTGGTATTGGTGGTAGACATGCTATTACAATCAAAAATATGAAATTTTTGAATTCCCTATTAGTCCTTATTTTTTCTTAATTCTTAAGCCTCTTAATCCTAAACCTAAACTTCAAAGTTTGACAAAATAAGATTTTAAGAAACATCAATTGATGAAATGTAGCCACAAGAATTCTTTAACTTACCTGGATTTTGAATTTTGATTCTTGAAGTTGAAACTAGGTTATTGGAATGGCTTTGTTGGAATTGGAACTGTGGAACCCAGAACAGGGTGGTGCACTACAATGAGCAGACTAAATGACACTGAAACATCTAGTCATTACTTACAGACTACACAATACACAATTACATAGTAAAATGTACATGGATGACAACATTTAAAACAAGCCATTAATGATTTGTACTCCTACATTAACAACAAATTCTAAACCATTAATCTTTGTTAATCTAATGGTTATAGGGTGATTCCAGAGGTTTAAGTTCATGAGCATAGCACTCTATGCATTTCATTCTAGAATGGAACTACAACCATACATCAAATTTTCATCGAATGGTTGAGTAATTTATGATATAAATAATAAAGATAAAACATGTGTTTTAAATTTTCTTTAAACTTTAATGCGCTAGGATTGACATCAAGGCTAAGGGGCCGAAAACTTAACATTGCAAAGGCCTTAATAAAATGAATTACAATGTCACATTAATAGCACAACCATTTATTTTATTACAACTGAATTACAATGTCACATTAGTACATAGTACAAATACAAATGTAAGTGCAAACACCAAGCTTCTACTAGACTGCTGGTGAAAAGTTGAAAACATAAATGTGATACATGTATCTCTCAAAATAAATGGAACTTGTCAGGTCAACCATGAGCTCTCAAAATATACTCATGGGACTTGTCGAGTCAGCCATGGTCTCTGAAAATAAATGCATGGGGAAAGGGCGCCGAATCAAATTAGGGAAATGGGATCTATGAAGATACAAAATGTACTTAGCCCCTATCAAAACCAAAATGATGCAAAAGATGAGGGGTTGTAAAATTTCTCCCATCCAAAAGATGAGCACTTAAAATAAATGCATGGGGCTTTCCTGGTAGGCCATGGTGTGTCAAAATAAACACAAGGAACTCTCTTGGCCAACCATGTAGATGATGAGGGGTAGTAAAACTTCTCCCATGTAAAATATGAGCACTGATATTATATGCATAGGAATTTCCTGGGAAACCATGCAAACGATGAGGGGTAGTAAAACTACTCCCATATTCTACTTGTAGCTTCCATGCACTAGGATAGAATATATCTCCATTAGAGGTCCTCATCCTGGTTCAAAACCTATATGAGAAGTCAGGTAAACCAAATCAACTTCTTTCCAATTCCACCCATTCTGAACTTGAAGAAAAATGGTATTTTACTCTATAACTACATAACTGGAGGTAGGAGAATTTAGAGCATCCTAATAATACTGCATCATCTTCTTCATGAATCCTTATGAAGTTATTAACCCTACAAAATGAAAACCCTTATGAAAATTAAACGAATGATTTTAGTTGTGCTCAATATCCTTATTTATGGGCCAAAAGTTTTGCTAAAAGTGTCACTACTAGCCTGGTCCTTTGTACACTTCACATGTGTCACATGTTTAGTTGTGTAGTTACTACTGACTAGTAATAATTGTTGTAGACACCTAAAAATGACCTAGGCCTGCAAGCTCCATTTTTAACCACTTTCGTCCTAGCATAATTATGACATTTAATTATGTCCTTGGTCCACATTCGACTATTGATTAAATAATTCATAATTATTTAATTAATTCATGTCATTTATTCTTCATGATTATTAAATAAATAAATTTTATTTATTTATTAAATACGTCATTAATTGTCTAAGTCTTCCCTTAATTAAATAAATTTCTTAATTTATTTAATTTCCCTTCTGCATTTAATTTTCCTGATTATTAAATAAATGAATTATATTATTTATTTATTTAATATGTCACTAATCATCTTAATTGATTAATTTATTTAATTAATTAATTATCTACTAAATTAAGTAATTAAATTTAATTATTTAATTGCCAATTAATATTCTTCTCATTTTAAATAAATTAAATTATTTAAAATGTCATCTCAATCTGAACTGTCAGTCCATTTTGATAAATAATCTAAAAAAAATTATTTACTATCTCACAAAATCATTATTTTGAATTAATTTAATTCAAAATAGTAACTAATCTTCCAAAAATCAAGTAATCAGGCAGATTCTTGATTTTCCAAATCGAATCTTCAGTCCACATCTTATCTTCTTGATTTTTCAAAAATCTTTATTTCTTTAATTAGTTTCCTCATTTATTCTCCACCGTTGATCCAATTATCTGAGATATTATTCTGACCGTTCGATTAATGAATTTTCCCTAACCCTAATTAGGGATTCTCAGGTTTAATCTGGACCTCTCATTTTAGGTTCTCATCATCAATTAATCTCATCTGCCCACTCAAAATGACATTTTCTATAAAATGTCATTTTCCTCACTTTTTGATAACACACAGACACGCTGACGTTTTACATAGACATTCTAGGCATTTACTTGCACACTTAGTTTTCATATGCAATTTCAATATTTGTTATAGTCATTTGATCAAATCTTGGCATTTGTTTAGGCATAGACATTGACAATTGTGGTTATAGGCATAGGCATTTAGACTTTTATACAAATCCTTCAAGGCTTGTTGTAGGACTCAGACATTTTCAGATTGCTCGCACAATGAATATGAGGGCAACATCATCCAGCAAGTAAGAAGGTATTACAAAAGTGAAGCATGGAGGTATCGACGATCAGGTATAATCGTTTTGTGTTTTACTTCCTTTGTGTTTTGTAAGATCTTTGGGTTTCATTGTCATTTATTGTTTGTTGCTAACACTCCTAATCAAACCTAAAAGAAATCCCTTGATTACAATTGTGATTCACACAAACCAAAAATCCAACTTAATTGTTACCTCAAGCTAGCTACATGAAATTTTACAAACTGTACCTCAAGCTGACAAGCTGTCAATTGTCAAAATTGGCGGTGCCACGCAAGCTATCAATTGTCAAAATCATTAGATTATTGACATCATCATCTACGATTCTACAATAAATTGTGTAGATTTCAATATAAGTCTATATAATCACTCACTTTGGCTATTCATATGGCATTACTCTACACTGCCGCCAACTACCATAGCCAAATTGATAATTTCAATAGAATAAATGAAAGGTAGAGTACTTCGGCACATTGAAAAGAGAGAATTAAATTTCTCATTTTACCTTATTCATTATCAATGTCCTAATAATTCACAATAAATTTCACTCACTTATGATTATAACTATATTTTTATTTCCATCAATAGGACAATTCCCCCTAGCCTCAAGAAGTCTAACTAACCAGTTGCACAAAATAAAACACCACATGAATATACACATAATGCATGGCATGAACCATCTGGAACACAAATCCCAACCTTAATAATGAACAAGTAGTGCATGGATAAAGTCTCTCATGAACACAATTCAAGTACAAGATCAATCCACTTTCAAAATGACAGAAATTATGAAACCAATACTCAAGCTATCACCCAAAAGGATACTCCCCTAAACCTCTGGAAGGCTACCAGTAACCACATCACAGAAAAAGCTTCTACTTTTGAGCAATAACACAAAATATCCCAATTTCCAAAACCCAAACATAATACATCGCATACAATCCCAATAATGCAACCATACAATACACCAAATTATGTTTAAGGATAGCTATATCATCAGACATACCATCATCTCAATCAAACTAGCTACTATGCATTGTCATTCCAAGTCTATGCTAGTAAAACACAACTATTTAACTACACTTTCCCATATTTAATAAAATGAGTAACACAATATAAACATAACACATTCAATTTAAAGACTCTAACATCAAATTCATGTTACAAATTACCCATTAATAAGGAACCATATAACTAGGTGATGGGTGAGATCATAAACTAAGATTCACATAAAGGGATGTTAAAAGATATTTGAAATAAAGTGGAAATTCAGTAATCCATTTACTATGCTAGCATATAGATCTATCAATATGCACTTGTTTTCTATCTTTCAATGCCCATAATACTTTCTTGCATATCTAGAATGAATAATTATCTTAATGATCACAATGGTAGTCTTGCCTTTTAATTAGTCTTTTATTCAATACCCACCCATTTCTAAAGTTCAATATATAAAGGGCTAATTCTATCATATACCTCCCTTATTTTCATTCAAGTGTTAAAGGAATCATTATGTCCTATAACTCAATCATTTAAGTTGATCCCATTGGTACAATGTTTGTATAATAGATTATCATTTTGGCTATATCAAGTAGAATGATTAAACAAACCATCCCTAAATTTCTATTCTTTTCCCCAACAAATAAACTTTTCTCAATAAAAACAATCACAATGTTACAATTTCAACACATCCCACTAAACCTCCCTTTACTAAACCTCATCATCAAAGTATAGTTAAGGTCTATTTTAAATGTTCATATAAGATTCTCATCATATTCTCATACAAATGTATCTAACCCAGGAAACATAACTAAGTTTAAACTCCTTGTTCTTAAACCATGAATACATGGGAGTATATTAGCCTTTTTTACCTTCAAATACATGTAGAGCTGGAGAAACTAGCTTGATAGATGAAGGCGATAGGTCATTTTCAGATCCAAGGAATTTAATTAATGTTGGAGAAATTGAGGAAATAAAGAATTATTTACCTATCACCGTTTGAGGAAATTGGACACTATGCCCGATAGGCATAACCCCCGACCCTTGGAATCACTGATGGAGTTTCTTAGAACCTTCTAGTATGCTCTAATATCCATAGTGTGACTGAATTTATCCTCAACATTCTTGTAAGAGAAATAATTCTAATAGATGAGGATTTTTCCTTAACTTTAAATAGGGACAATGTTCTAGTGGAGATTATTGGTCTTGCTAAATGAACCAATTAGAAAACTAGACCTAGACTATATGTATTGTATCAGATATCCAATGATAGTGAAGGGACATCCATCATTGAAGCATAAAAACAAGGAATTTTATCATATGAAAATGTGGATCATATATGAATATAGGTAGAGTATTTCCAACAACACTGCCTTTTTTAGTTGGATCCTAAAAATGTTGCAACTTATGTTCTTCTCTAAAACATCTTGTGCAGAAGCAAATAGGTGTCGTGAGATTCAAATAGTAAGGAGATTAATGAAAGATAGGGGAATTAAAAAGATACCCTAGTGTAGTTTGTTTGAAGGCCTTAAAATGGTACATGCTTTTGTGTAGGAGATGGATCACATCCACAAACATGGGAGATCTATGTAGATATAGAGAAATTGGCTTGGAAAATGAAGACAATAGGGTATTTTCATATTCAAGAATCTTACTTAATACTATGGAAAAGAATAAAAAGAAGTCATTTGTCCGCCACCATATAGTGAAAAGTAACTAATAGCGTTTGGTTAGTTAAACATGGCCCCTAGAACAACTATTAGAGTTCTTAAGAACATCCACATATACTTTGATTGCCACACTCCTTCTAAATTCATCTCCAAGATTGTTTCAAGAGACATTGTTTTGATAGATGTTAACCATTTCCATCACTTTAAACATGGTCAATGTTCTTATGGAGAATACTTGTGACACTAAATGAAGCAATCACAAAAGGTTGTGGATTTTATGAGCACAAGAATAGACATCGATTTATACATAATTCAAAGTTAAGCACAAAATATGTAAATCAAATAACAAATGTGGCATATTAGTTATAATATCACATTCAAGAATATCTAATTTCAATGAGCAGGAAGACTTGTTTTACAAACTTCCAATAAGATTTAACAAGGTCACTACATTTAGTCTTCAATAAATTTGTCAAACTTGAACATTCTACCATCCAAATTTACAGGAATCAAGATTTCCCAAGTTTAAGTATGACCTAGGAGGTAACAGTACAAAGCCCCTATTATTAAACATAGAGAGGGATGCGAAGAGAAAGCATCAAGTTCCCTAGTTCACCTATAAGCATCGATCCCAATTCTATTGAAAATTCATTGATTCTTGATATCATGTTTCAAGATAATGTTATAGCTTCTAACAAAATAATAATTGAAACACAATCCATCCAATTTAGAGGATTAGGAAAGACTCCAGTCTGAATTTTCATCACTAAGATTCAGAACCTTCTCCATATTCATGTATTCCAACTTATGTTCACTATATTTGTTAATAGAATCTTAAGAAAAAATTTGTAGAAGGTTTTAAACCATGCTCTAAGCATCTTAAATCCCCAAATAGGGAATCACATATGTTTCAGGATGAAACCTCATAGAGGGATATGAAGGCCTAGATTCTGGTAAAACCTGAAGGAGATCTAAATGTGGGTAAAAGGACTATTCAAGCAATGATTAATTTGACAATTTACTTTGATAGAGTTCACTAGGACCGTATAGGTTCTAATTTGATCATTATGAGTTTGCTCATATATAAAAGTCATGAAATTCCTTTACATAACAGATGCATAAGTTAAGGAGTCGACCTCTAATTAAATCAACTATTCGTGAATGAAAGCTAGTGATAATTTGGGTTTACTTCTTTCACATTTATTCAGTCATGAATATTGAAGTGAAATGACTATTGTTACCTGATTTTTAGCTTTCATTTGAAATTAGGTAACTTAGTGCTTATACTTTTTGTGTTTAATTTAAACATTAAAAGATAAATTATATTATGCTAAGTTCATCAATATGCATGAAAGAGATTTTCAAAAAATATATTGCATTTTATTCCAGTGTTGCAATTATAGACAAATGAGAAAGAGAACCATGTATATTGCAAATGTAATCTTTATTGCTAACCATGAGAGTATAAATTTTCCTCACAAGCCAAGGGACTAGCTATCCTAATGCTAGTAAATAAGAAATCATACGCATATGGATAACAAAATTAAATTGCATATAACATGAAAAGGGACTCGTCATTTCCTGGTGGAATGATGAATCCCGTTGACTTGGCCTCGCATCATCTCAATCCTGATATGCTTCCATTTGACACCCTCCTTGTTGCTCCTAGGTTTCTTGCATTGGATTAAAACAATGTTGTTAGAAAAATGAAAGATCCATGATCAAAATTATATGCAAAACATCCATAAACATGTGATCAAATGTCTACAAGCATTAAAATAGTAGCATACCACAAGTGTCCCTAAAAATAAGAAAGGAGTGATCAAACACACCTATGATATGCTTTGTTTATCTAATTGTTTCTTCCTTGTGTAGATTTAGGACAAGTATTGTTATTTTTCTGATTCAACTAATTACAACATGTGGCATAAATGTGGCTCCCACGAGGGTGGAGCTCAACATGTTTCCCTCTGATGTTTTAAGAGGGATATGAAATTGAGCAACTTGATAAAATCAATGATAGACATGCTAGCAATGCATTAAATCAATACAAAATCACGCCAATTGATCAACTTTAATTATCAAGTTCAAAAGATGCAACACATAATTTGAGTTTTCAAGCTTTCATACTTTATCTTGTCAAAGTGAATCGATCAATAGGCTGCCATCATGTCAAAAGGAAGGTACATTTTGTTGGACATGTTTTTCAATCATATTAAGTGGATCCAACATCCATTTTATTAAAAGAAGTAAATGATTTCAGTGATGCATCAAGTTCAATTATAGATGCACCAAGTTCAATTATGCATCTATTAAAATAATAGAGATATCAAGCCATGCCTAAAATCATCATGATTCATATGGGGCAGCAAGAAGGAACAAAGATAATCATACATTTCTGCATGAGATACACTGTCTAATTCATCTCACTTCAACCTTATTGGACAAGCACACATCACTTAGGATGGTGAGCTTTCAGGTCACCTCCATAAGTGACATGTATATGGCTGTAGAATAGGATTAAAGCAAAAGGAATCAAATAATTTTGATATGGTGGAATACGAAATGCATGATTCCTTACTGCCAATAGCCTTTTAGAGTTGACAATGGAAATCCCAAGTGAATAATGAGGGTAGCATAGGACAAGGAGTTAAGGAGGAATTTCAAGACAATCATAGTTAAATAAAGATCTATAAGATGGTCATAATAGTATTATGAAGGATAAAAAGGAAACAATCATCATGATCCCTAGTCTATAGAAGTGTTAAAGATTGTATCAAAGAAAAAAGAAATGATGGTAAGGGTAGTCATACAAAGTGACAAAAGTAGAATGGTAATTTATAAACACCAATAACACCAATGTATACAAAATGACCATGATATATCATAACAAGACAGAACAATGAAAGGTCATGAAAGTATTTTAAAGATTAAATTCCTTCAAAGATGGTGATAGAACGATGAAGGGATCTCTTTGTTAATGATTGACAAGGTGTCATAATGGTAAATTCATAAGATCAAGGGTTTCATGTAATGAAAATGTCCCTTCATGACAATATGATAGAGCTTTAGTGAAGTATATCAATAGAATGGGAAGATTATATCAAGTATTCATAACATGAAATGAAGTCTCACAAAGATAAAATCAATAATAGGGAATTATGATAGAGAATATTTATTAGGTTAAATTCAACCATTCAATCCTCTTGACTACCACAACTCTAAGGGGGCGACTGCAACAATAAGGGTGACTACAGCAATAAAATGCAAAGAAAATTTTAAGTTGTTAGAAATTTTTAACTTGTATAATAGAGTCTTAGCCTTGGCATCAACTAGAAGGCCACAAAGACATGAAGGCTTTAGAAAGTCACATAATGGTAAAAAGTGTTATCATGCATAGCTTTCATGTGAAGACTATGATGAGGCAATCAAATGTGGGGATATGATAATGAGGATGTTGCATTTTGCATGCAACACATAGCTAGACCATGACCTGGATAGGATTACAATCAACACCTAAATGACCTGTGGCAATGAAAGTTCAATGTCAATGAGGGATATGCAAGATAATTAAGTTTTTGACTAGCCTAAAAATTTACAAAGAGGTAGCAAGCTTAGTATTCTAGATGCAGTAACAATGTTATCATGCATAATCAAACCCATGGTAGGGCCTTTGGGTTTCATAATCATGAAACATCATGCAATGAGTAGGTCATGATGTTAGTTATGCACAATACAAATATTTAGTGTAAGGGTTTGAGCATAATCTTAGTCCTCACTCACCATGAAACAAGTTGTAAGTCATGTCAAGATGTAGGGCTTCATTGTACATGAAAGGTCGAGCTCTTAGGTAATCAAGACAACAAGGTTTTATTCTTCATTTTATGACTTGAGATGCAGTATTTATAAATGCTAGTACCAGTATCATGGTTCCTATTAGCAGAGACAACATTCCAAAAGTGAAGTGGATGTTCTCATTGGAAAAATGCAAAGGAGGGCTAAACTTTCACCATTTTCACTATGGAAGGAGCTCGAAGTTTGAGCAAAATTTTCAAAAACAATGTAGGTATGTGCAATGATATGGAAGTTCTATTTTAGAAATATTTAAGCCCAACTCTGGGCAGAAATCATGATCAACATTGAGAGGATTATCAAACTATCTCAGCCAAGTGTCCATCAGGCATAAACAACATATACAACATAAACTTCATGAGGGTAGGATGTTTTACATTTTTCTCATCTTTGCACTATCCATATAATGGTCATTGACGAAGTAGTTTTTCATTCATGAAATTATAAGGTATGTGCAAGATCATGATGGGCCAAAAAGTGGCAATATGATGGGTATGTGGCTGATGATTTTTTTTAACCCAAAATTGATGAAACGAAAAGGGTTTTTAAAGGAGATTCTTAGCTTTCCACCAATATAAATTATGCTTTACTTTGAATTTATAAGTAATTACTATTCATTTTCTATTCAAATTATGACTAAAGTCCCAATTAATAGTGATTGAAAACATCTATAGCTTTAAAATGGGGTATCTCGGGATCGTCATGGAAAAAATAGGCCCTTAAGTGGCAAAAATTTAGAAAAATCGAGTTAGGCAACTTGGCGTAAAAATTTGAATAAGTTATCTAAATTATTTCAAAAATATGTAAGAATAGAATCAGAGAAAATTGAATGTAATTTCTAAACTACTAGGTTAATTTCTTTTACAAAAAATCTATTTGGTGAAATTTTGAAATTTCAATGAAGTAGTACTTAAATTTGGGAAAAATAAGAAGTAGGTGTCTATCGACCACCCTAACCACATTAAAATGATAATATTTTTTTATAAGATTTTAGACATAAGTAGAGGACTCAGTCTGGATGTGATGCATATTTTTTTGTAATTTTTTTCCAAGTAACTATTTGATTATGATTTTTTATTACAAGTTTTAAAAAAATAAAAAACTTGTATGTCTAACCACTTAACTTGGTCAAAACTTCATGAAATTCAATTTTTCTTTTCTTGATCCTATAGTATGTGAACATAGAATGTGACGCATATTTTGGATTGAGAAAATGTGATAATGTTTGAAAGCTATAGATGTTTTTGTATCACCTATCAATCAGGACTTTAGTCATAATTCAAATAGAAAATGAATAATAATTATTTATTAAATTCAAATTAAAACATAATTTATATTGGTGGAAAAGAGAATCTCCTTTAAAAACCCTTTTCATTTCATCAATTTTGGGTAATAAAAAGTCATTAGCCACATGCCTGCTACCATAATAGTGGTTTACAATTTTCTGGGAGATCCTAATTTTGCTGAAATCACATAATTTTAGAAAATATAATGATTTAAGCCTTTAAATTTTCCATTTAAAGGATTCCAATTGAAGAGGGTTTGATCAAACTACCTTAGACCAAGCCCCTTTCGATAGAACCCCGCCAGTTTTAAACCATACATATAACAAAGTCTCCTTATTATAAGCTTCCAAAAAAGTATAATTTTAATAAAATTTAATTTGATTATTATATTTATTTTTTATTTCTTGTGAATGTAGGTTTTTCACAGAAAATCAAGCTCTTTGTTTTCTACATGTGGAAAAGTATAAAATTATCAAAAAAAAATTTGAAAAATATGAGTACACTAAATATTGAAGTCCTTGATCCAACAAAAAAATAAAAAAATAATTTTGATACATACAAAAAAAGTTACTCATTATACGGCCACGCTATGTCTAAATTATAATTGGTTTGACTTTGAAACTTGATTAAAGAAACAATATTCAATAAAAAAATATCTAACCAAGTGGAAGCACTAGATATTGGAGTTACAAATCTAAATTTGAAAGAATTAGAATTTTATCCTTCATAGAATTTTGTTTTATGAAAAAAAAAAATCAAGGGAGATGGAAAAATAAGTGCAATATGATTCCAAATTTTTTGAAAAAATAATATTTAGAATCTAGAGACAAAATGTCACGAAACTCTAGTTTGCATCATCTTCAAATTCCTCACTCTTTAGTCACTATAGGTGCCCGAAATTAAAGATTTAGTTAAAAAAATTATTTCAGTGTCTAGTTTGGCCAAATATTGTAAACCACTATTGTGGGATCACTCCCCTACAAATACCTATCATATTGCCACTTTTTGGCCCATCATGATCCTGCACATACCCAATGGTATCACATTTTTTGAATCTAAAACATGTGTCACATTCTATGCTTCACATACTATAGGATTAAAAAAATTAAAAAATGAATTTCATGAAGTTTTGACCAAGTTAAGGTGGTCGACATACAATTTTATATTTTTGAAAACTTGTAATAAAAATTCATAATTAATTATTTAATTGGAAAAAATTACAAAAATATCCATCACATTGAGACATGAGTCCTCTACTTATATCTAAAATATTGTGAAAAAATATTATCATTTTATTGTGGTTAGGGTGATGACGCCACTTCTTATATTTTCCACGAAATTTAAGTACTATTGCATTGAAATTTGAAATTTTCACCAAATATATATTTTTTGTTTAAAAAACCTAGTAGTTTAGAAACTACATTCAATTTTCTACATATTCTATTCTTACATATTTTTGAAATAATATAGATAACTTATTCAAATTTTTACATCAACTTGCCTAACTCTGATTTTTCTAATTTTTTTGCCACTTAAGGGCCTGTTTTTTCCATGATGATCTTGCACATACCCTACAATAAATGCTACTAAGATGCATATGAAAATAGATTACATTCAAATGAAGCAACATCTGGATTAGTTACAACTTATGATAATCAGTTCCAAAAAATACAAAAAGCCCACTTATTCATTCATGTTGGCAGCTGGTAAAATCCATTTTTGCTTACATTAACAACAAAAACCCACTTTGAGTTGTGTTTTAAAATATAGAATGAAAATAATGGTTTTTCTTCTCAAAGAAAGTTGTATTAAAAGTTCAAATACAGAGATATTGAAAAAGATAACATGGATTTTTTGTTTCAGAAAGAGAAAAAAAGGTATGCAAAAACCCCAATGCATTCTTACAGCCATCGCCTGGAGGAACGATTTACTTCAAAATTACAACAAACCCAGAATGAAATAATGTGCTTCCTATCTGTGATAGAAGAAAGAGATAATATTATGCCATACTAGAAGCTAAGCACAAACAGAGTGACAATATGGCATGGGAATTAAAAGAACGGAGGAAATACAAAAGTATATAAAAAAACCTAAAAAATGCTCAAGACTGTGGTTTAAAAAACTGGTTTTCCTTCACAAAATAAAAAACCCAGTTTTATGCTTTGTTCATGAGATACAAATATAGAAGGAAAATTTTTAAATTTACTTCATTTTGACACTAGCTAAGCTCGAAATGAGCCCTATATGCTAAAAATGGAAGTATATTTGTGATGTGGAGCTTAGCTGAGCTTGAATGGTTTCATTCTTATTGAAATATACAAGCTTTTAACTCATGAAAAGCTTCCATTTAAGCTTCAAAAGCCTCAATAATGGTGGCTGAGAACAAGAGAACAACCCACAGAGAAAGATGCAACAAAAATTATCAAAAAATGCTCTTGGGTCACAACCTTGCTCATCAAATACCTTCAAAAGGCGATAAAAAACACAAAATTTTGTCCAAAAAAATGCATTACATATTGTTTCTATATGGTTTTCATCTAAGTTTAGCCCAAAAGACTAGTTGACATCATGTTTTGTGTGCAAGCAATCAAACCCTCATGGCAACAGAAGCTTCTTGCAAAGCTTGATGCAAGATGAAGTGCTTTTTGGATTTTTCCCTTTATTTTGTTTAGGGTTTGAACCCTATGGTGGAGGTCGATGGATTTTGGCCTTGTTTTTTGAAAAATGAAAACACATTTTAATGTGTTACATGGTTTTTAAGGTGAGTTTTAGGACTTAGGAAAATTTTTCCTTCTTTTTAATGTTGAACACTTATGTCTTGTTCAAAAAGATGCTAAGTCCTCCAAATTTGAAACATGTTATTCCTTTTACCTTTGACCATATGGTGCCTTAAATATGTCAAAATGTTCCTTCCAAAGGTTGTGGTGCTCACATAGGCCGAATTATTGGGATCTTTTATTTTCCTTTGAAAATCAAAAGTTGTTGACTAAATTATAGTCATGTTCTTTTAGCCTTGAAATGCAGAAATGGAGGTATTTACAATTGATCAAATGTGTTGGAAGAAAATTCTTTTCTTAATGCTTTTGCAAGCATTTAAGTATCATCATTTTGCATTTTAGTCAATTAGAAGACATAATCTAAGTGATTTGTAAATCACTTTTATTTTATGTCATTTATACTGCAAATGTAATGTAATTCAAAGAGGTGGTGGGCCCCTTTTGCATTCTATTTTGAAAATATAAAATAGTTTGATTAAGTGGTGTATTATGAATCATTTAAACAAGTTATTATTTTGAATGCATATTGGAGTCTTTTGTTTTCAAAAAGAAACAAGGGCGTGGGTCAAATATGTTTAACACGTTTGGGAGACAAAATGATGTTTGGTAGACATGAGAAGAGTGTGTGAGCTTGTTTTGACTATTTTGGAGGCTGTTTTGTCACACCTTTAGTGTGACCTTGGACTTAGATTGACTTTTCTACATTTGGAGGACCTTTTCGAGGAGTTTTGGAAGCTTCCATTTTGGATTTTATGTTGCATCCAACCAGAACCTTCTAAATGGACATGTGTGAGGTGAATTGATTGTTTTTTTCCTTAAGTAACTTCAAACAGTGTTTTGGAAGGGAGTTCTTTATTTCCAGCAGAGTGAGCTTGGTTTTGTGGGTTATCTTTTTCAGTAGGAGCAGTATTGTAACTTAGATGGACTTGTGATATAGTGAGTACTTTGAATCAATAAAATAGAGCATTTTACCTTCTAACTTCATGTTTTAGAGTATCTGTTAGTGATTGATCAGTTTGTTTTGTGAAATTTATCTTTCCTTGCAAAGTCGTCTCATGTTTAGGCATCTATTTAGCAGAAAAATGAATTGTTACAAGTTATAAGTTGTGTTAGTTAACAGTTTTGTTAGTTGTGATATTTTTTGTTTTCCTTCTAAGATTTTTGTTTAGAAACCTCCTTATAAATTACTTATGTAAAATGCATGTGGAAATGAGTTGTGTGAACAAGGTGTTATGATATTTTTTTTAATGTGATTGGTTGTTATCAGGTCTTAGATGGTTTTTGGTGTATCACTTTAGTTAGTTTTAGTTAATGTTCATGTTTTATGCATATCTTACCCTTTTTCTTAGAAATCATTAGTTAGGTGGCATCAAAAAGGTATCCAACCCATAATCTAGACGTCTGCTTTTAAATAGGACACCCACAACCTGAAAACAATCCCATGTTACATCCAAACCTACTAAGTTCTTTCATAGCTTGGCATTAGGGGTGCATATTTGGATCACTAACAACTATTACTTACCTACAATCCCTATGTTGTTCCTGGAGAATTTTTCATATGCTTCCCTCTTCTCATGATGTCATCCATTTATTTTTCTTCCCCTTCTCCTATACTCTAATTCACCATTTTTTTTCCTGAGCCCCTAGCTATGCAATCCTATATCCAAGCTAGAAAATATAAATAATTTTATTTAGAAATCAAGAGTTCCATTAAAATCCACCACGACCAAACCCTTTTCTTGAGATCGGGAAGAGGAAATATTGGATACAAGTGAATGCAAGAAGTGGTGGAAAAGAGAGGGGCCTATAATTAAGTTTGAATTAGAATCATGTATAAGAAGAACCAGTGCAATCTCTCCCTCAAGCACACTATCTCTGAATCTTCTGCATGCGAAATCTGCCATTATGATGAGAAGTGATCAATTTTTCTCCAAAACCCTCTAACAAAGAAAAATGACACCAACTCAATGAAGAGGTGGTTACAAGGAGTATGTTCCAAAATTAGTTTGTATGGCATGCAAATAGGGAGAGTGGTCCATTTGAGTGGAGGTACATGCTTGATTCAACACAGTTTACTATTAGTGACCATTTTCGCAACACTTGCCATTACTTATGCAAAGAATTAAAGTTTATTTATTTGCTTCTATTTCCCATAGTTACAATTAATTACTTTTATAATATTTATTACTTAGGAAAATAGTTGGGTAATTATTTATTTTATTTATATATTTGTGTCATATATAATTTATTATAATTGATTATTTTGTTACGTTCTTAATTTATCTTATACCATGGCTTTTAATAAATAAATTTATATTAATGCAACAAATAATTCCCCAAGCATCAATCAAACAATTTTATGTTGACTAAACCAAATACCAGACAATACTAATAAGGTGAATTCATGGAGGGGCATTACAAAAATATCATCTATACAAAAATTATTTCTTGACTAAATAATTTTGGTCGACCCTATCCTTGCATGTGTTCTAGTGAATACTGATGTAGGATCTTTGGTAGTTGTTACAGTTCAAGTGAGCCTTTAGGTCCTTTTATTCCTAAGTAATTTACCAATGTAGTGTCTTCTATGTTTGGTGGTTTCCAATTTGTATGGAACTATGAGGACAACTGTAAGGCTAATCAACACACAATTCATGATGTTCATAATATATCTAAACTCATGATTTCAACAAGTATCATATAAATCCATTAAATGTATATAGATATTTGAAATAATATTATATGTAAGTCTGAAGGTTCTATAAGAGAAGAATCCCTTATAAAATGAGATACTTATGAAAGGAAACACTTAAAAAAGTATTTTGGGTATGTGTAGGATCATCATGGAAAAACCAAGCCCTTAAGTGGCAAAAAATTCAAAAAAATCAGAGTTAGGCAACTTGACATAAAAATTTGAATAAGTTATATATATTATTTCAAAAGTATGTAAGAATAGAATTTGTAGAAAATTGAATGTAGTTTCTAAACTACTAGGTTTATTTTAAAAACAAAAATCTATTTGGTGAAAATTGAAAATTTTAATGCATTAGTACTTAAATTTTAGAGAAAAAATAAGTAGGTGTTTGTACCACCTAACCACAATAAAATGATAATTTTTTATAATATTTTAGATATAAATAGAGGACTTATGTCCAAATGTGATGCATATTTTTTGTATTTTTTTCCAAGTAAATAATTAATTATGAATTTTTATTACAACTTTTAAAAAATATAAAAAGTGTATGTATGATCACCTTAACTTGGTCAAAACTTCATCAATTTAATTTTTTTTTTACCCTATAGTATGCAAAGCATAGAATGTGATGCATGTTTCAGATTCAAAAAATGTGATACCTTTTGAAAGCTATATATGTTTTTCAACCAATCTATCAATCAAAACTTTAGTCGTAATTTAAATAGAAAATGAATAATAATTATTTATTAAATTCAAAGTAAAACATAATTTATATTGGTGGAAATATGAGAATCTCCTTTCAAAACTCTTTTCGTTTCATCAATTTTGGGTCAAAAAAAGTCATCAGCCACATACCCATCATATCGCCACTTTTTGGCCCATCATGATCTTGTACATACCCTTTTATGCAACCTAATTTAGACCATCCATCATTATAATGAATTCTCTTGGATTCATTTCTCCATCTCCATTTGAATTTGTAGTCTCATAATACATGTTATAATCACGGGAAAGTTATGCATGATAAGTTGTATTTGCTAGAAGCTCATCAAAACTAAGCTCTTGCCACAAAACCTTGAGATTTGTGAATATTCATGAATAAATAAACCCTTATCTTATGTACACTTTGAACTTGAATAAGAATAGCTAACTGAAAATAATTTCTTTAAATTTGAATAAGAGATTAAAAAAATTCCTCATTTATTTTCTTTGTTAAGTGTTTCTATGATACCCTTAAAATTGGACTATTTTTCTAAAATGATATATCCATTTTTACAAACTCATTAAATTTACACATTCTTTTAAAGTACTTATTGACTTTATGTTTGGGTATATTACAATAAGAATCCTCAATAATTTTATTTTTCCCTCAAATATCTTCTTTAGAACACAATTGATGCTTGGGTAGAAGAACCAAGACCTTGAATAAAATGTCTTAAATATTTGTTAGCATAAACAAAGATACTTACACATACCATGTTTGTGTCATTGAGATAATCCAATAAATATTTTTTCTTCAAGTCTTCTCTTTGTTAAATGTGATTATCCATGTCTTTTCTTTTAAAAAATGTAATTTTTTGGGCTTTCAACTTTCTCACTTCTTTCCATTAAGAAAGGAAACCTTCATTTGCAAATGCATATTTAAGTAAATAGTGGAAAAAATTATTCCCAACCCTCTTCAAAGTAGTGCCCATGTATAGATGTTGTCCAAGTTTTTCATTAATTAAAATACTCAAAAAAGTCTTAAGGGACTAGTTGGCCTTTGAAAAATGGAGCCACTATTCAATATTCAACTCTAGTGAACTGCCTTGCCCATGTGTCATCAAAGGGGTGTAGTTTGTGACTTCACTAAATATTATGGGGAATAATCCCTAAATCAAATTTAGTAATTGAATATTGGAGGGAATAGGGTAGTTATAAATTATGAGTAAAATATTTTTGAGAGGCCAATCTAAGTATCACAAAAGTGCAAAATACATGTTCTAGTAATTTTTTGTACATAATATAAATCTATAAATTTAGAATTTGAATTTTTTCGTATTGCCATAAATTAAGGTTCATGAACTTTCTTATTCTATAAATTTTTAAAAAGTTATGGAGTTGAAGGCAAAGATTTTCCTTGATATTCTTGATGACCTAATTTACCAATAATAGGAAAAGATATATACTAAATTCAATGTCAAAATCTAAAATTTGGGTATGTGCAAGATCATGATGGGCCAAAAAGTGGCGATATGATGAGTATGTGTAGGGTATGTGGTTGAGGAATTTTTTTTACCCAAAATTTATGAAACAAAAAGGGTTTTTGAAGGAGATTCTCAACTTTCCACCAATATAAATTATCCTTTACTTTGAATTTAATTAATAATTATCATTCATTTTCTATTTGAATTACGACTAAAGTCTTGATTGATAGGTTGATTGAAAAACATCTATAGCTTTCAAATGGTATCATATTTTTTGAATCTGAAACATGCATCACATTCTATGATTCACATACTATAGTATTAAAAAAATTGAGTTTCATGAAGTTTTAACCAAGTTAAGGTAGTCGACATACCAGTTTTATATTTTTTAAAAGTTGTTATAAAAAATTCATAATTATTTACTTCAAAAAAAATTACCAAAAAATATGCATCACATCAGGACATGAGTCCTCTACTTATATCTAAAATTTTATAAAAAATATTATCATTTTATTGTGGTTAGGGTGGTCGATAGACACCTACTTTTTTTCCCCTAAAATTTAAGTACTACTGCATTGAAATTTCAAATTTTCACCAAATAGATTTACAAAAAAAATAAAAAATAAACCTAGTATTTTAGAAACTACATTCAATTCTCTACAGATTCTATTCTTACATATTTTTGAAATAATATGGATAACTTATTCAATTTTTTTATGGCAAGTTGCCTAACTCTGATTTTTCTAAATTTTTTGCCACTTAAGGGCCTATTTTTCCATCATGATTTTGAAAAATTATTCTAAACCATAGCTAGGTGCCTTGATGCTTTCCTTATAGACTAGATTAAAATCTTAATTTTAAAATTTTCTTCTAATCCATAAGTAAATGTCTTGATATTGCCCAATTCTATTGAACACACCCTAAAGATTCAAAACCATGGTATAGAGAAACTTGGTTGTTGGAAGACATTATTTAGGTTTAGTGCCTTGAACATAATGTTACTAAATCACAATATCAACAGTTGGATCACTATCTCTTGTATTTTTATCTTTGTTCATGTTATTATTATTAGCATTAGTCTCCTCCTTATCAAAGGTTTCTTCTTCCACATAGAAGTTGACAATCATTTTCTTGTTTTTTTTTTGGATTCTCTACCACAATAGCTAGCATTAGGTCCTTTTCCAAGCTTTATGGGAGGTATGTGTTTAACTTCACATAGTCCAGCTAGTAGATTCTCTATTGTCTATGCTAATTAAATAATGGCCTATTATTTAATTAATATTGCCTATTTTACTTTTAATTCCTACTAAACTCTTAAGGTAGTTAATTTATTTAATTTACCTATCATAGACTATGGTATTCTATTCATTAATAAATTAAATAAATGACCCTATTTATTTTATTTTATTTCTAAAACCTCTTTTCCCCTTTTCCTCTAAATGGGAATTAAATTTAATCATTTAATCTATCCATTTTCTCTCTTAGTCCCATCCTCTAAATTTTCTCATTAACACCTAATCTTATACTAATCACTCCAATAACTATGTGCACACACTTAATCCTTGATTAAGAGGTGTCACATCCTCCATATTCTCCACTTGTCTTAATACAAACCCTAATCTAATTCTAATCCCCCTCTAATCATTTGCACATTTCTAATCTTGTGATTAGGAAAGGGTTCAAATCCTTTCTATTCATTCCTCATGTACCATGTCCTTTAATCCTTAAAGCCTTTCCCCTTTTGGAAAAGGAACCCCATATGCATCCTTTTCCCAAAGGTACACCCAAGGAATTTAAAATTCTTTTATTCCCTTCCATTGCATACATTGGGAATATAAGAAAAGGAAGACCTTTATGACAAAGATATTCCCCATCCCCCAAGGTACCTCCTAAGTACCAATCTCCCTCTCAATCCCTCACATTGTGTCACTTGGAACAATCTCGTGGCTCAAGAGATCACATGAAATCCTAGCTTTTGATCCTCATCCTTTCATCCTAGCCCTCCATTACTCTCTCCCTGCATTCATATATCTCAACACAAGTAACCATTTTCATTAATCATGCAACTTTCAACAATTGAACACCATTATGCTATCAAGTTTTTGTGAGCACACGTCCAATCAATTATTATTGGCAGATCTACACAACAAGAGGTTCAACATGCTTATTTTTTTGTTCAATTTCATGATGGTTTTAATCTTTTCCACCTTATCTTAAGTGTTTAATTGGTTTTTGTGTTTGATTTTTATTGCAATTTCCATCCACTTTAAGAAAAAATTACTTACATATAATTTTACATATTAATAATAACATAATAATGAAAATATAATACTAATATTAGTAATAACATAAATAAACAAATAACTAGGGATTTATTTTACTATGGGCAGGACTGTGGAGCACAAGCAGGAAAAGCTAGATTTTGAATCTTTGAACAATGGAGCAGGCTGTGGAGCAAGATCTAAGGAATCCTAGGCATAATCAATGCATGTTCTGAGTGGGGAGAAAGGTAAGGATGAATCTAAAGAGAAGGACACCGGAAACAAAAATCAGGTGGACCCGGGAGGAAAGAAAAATTTGGGGGGGTCACCTGAAGGACAAAAAGGAAAAAAAGGGAAAATTTCCAATGAAGTGGTATGGACTGCTGATAGGGGAGTAGAAAAGTGCAAACCTTGGTCTTCATTGTTTGGTGTTAAGCCAAATGGTAAATTGATTTTCCCTCTAGTGAGTAATCTTTCTGACCCAGTGAAAGGTAATTTTTCCATCTCTGTGCTTGATCTTATTATTGATCATAATATTGCTTCAAATGATGGAAAAAGCCCTAGTTGGAAAGTTCATGGGCCCTAGACCAAATATTGAGGTGGTTAGGGAGTTTGTCAAAAATAAGTGGAGAACTAATGGGAAGGTTATGGTGGCTACTCTTCCTAGAGGTTTCTTTTCCTTTAAGTTCACCTACAAGGAGAATATTTTGGTTTTGAGAAGCGGTGGACCCTAAGTCATAGAAAAATCCTCCCTAGCCCTCAAGAAGTGGACCTCACGTCTAGATATCTCTGACTCTATTTTTGAGAACATTTCAATTTGGGCTAGACTCCTGGGTCTCCCTTTGGAATACTAGAATGAGGACATTTTCAATGGCATTGTTGGTTCTTTTGGAGAGCTCTTGTCTATTGACCCTATGACAGTAGCTAGAAAGCAATTGGTATTTGCTCAAATCTATGTGGGAGTTTCATAGAATATTGACCTTCCTTCTTTAATAGATATTCAATCTAAGTTGGGAACCTGGACAAAAACTATAGAGTTTGAGTCCATTCCCTTTTCTTGCTTTAAATGTAGAAAAATGGGGCATTGGGATAAAAAAATGTCCACTAAATGCCAGTAAAGAAAAAGAAAACCACTAGTCTAACCCTAAGACTGTCTAGAGAAAGAAATCTAATGGGGAAGGACAAGCAAGCAATACCAATCAGGAGGCTGAAAGGAAACATGAAACTTAGAGGAATACCTCTGACTTCAATGATGAAATAGAACCCAAGCATCCTAATGTGAAAAAGAATCACCAAATAGGGGAAGAAGATAATGTTGGTCCTAAGAAAGATGATGAAAAAAAATTGGAGAGTGCAGAGGAAGGTAAAAGGGATGAGGACTTTGTTTCCTCCACTCTTAAGATCTTATAAAAAGGTAAAGAAAATGGGTATGCTGGATTGGAGCAAATTCCTATCTAGGATCTGTCTCTAGATATTGGAATTCCTATCCTGAATACTACCTTTGTTGAATGCTCCCCTTCGAGGGACCCTCTAAAATTTTGGGAAAAATCAACTCCATATTTTTTCAAGGACATCTTTGAGAATCAAAGCCAGGACATTGAACTTTCAAGTTATTTTCTAAATCAACTTAGTAATGGCCAGATGGACACCCTCCCTTGGGAGCAAAGAATAATGTATGATAAAGAATGGGAATTTGGCAGAGAGATGGAGAGCCAAGAAGATATTGATTGGGAAGAAGTCCTCTCTCGTTCTAAGAAATATAAGGAGAAAATAAAACATCAGAATACTCTAAGTAGAGTTGTTACCAGAATAAGGGAAAAGGCAGATTGTGGAGCTACTAAGTTTAGCCAAGGTAGAAGATTGGGAAAATGGAAGAGAGAGCATGAAAGCTTTTAGGACATAGTAGATGGTGTTCAAAAGACTATTCCAGAGATTCTCCAGTCCCCTGGTAAGATATGAAGATTATGTCTTGGAATATAAGAGGGCTCAATAGCCTACACAAGAGAGATGTTTTGCACAATTTTGTTACGGATCATAAACCTGATATTCTCCTCATCTAAGAGACTAAAATGTCCAAAGAAAAGGTGGAGAAGATCAAAATGTTTCAAAACTATGGGTTTCAAGGAAATAGCTCAGATGGTGCATCAGGAGGAATTGCAAGCTTTTAGAACCAGAACCTCATTAAAGGGGAACCTTTGTTGGAGAGCAACAATCATGTGGCTACTAAATTCACACATATCAGAGACAACTTTAGCTAGATTTAGTCAAATATCTATGCTCCCAATTGGAAGGGAACTAGAATATCTTTGTGGAATGAGCTCTCTGCTTTCCACAAAAAAATTGATAATGACCACTAGGTAGTAATGGGTGATTTTAATACTCCCCTTCTGAATGAGGAGAAATTCAGAGGCTCTCAGGTGAATCAGGAGAGTAAATATGACCTTTTTGACTTCATCAAGAATAAAGAGTTGATTGACATGGACTTGCAAGGGGCTCAGTATACATGGTCGAATAGAATAATTGGTAAGTAACTTATTCAAGTAAGGTTAGATAGAAGCCTAATTTATCATTAGTGGCTTTTAAGCTATTTCTGCTCTCTTAAAGCTCTCTCTAGATTCGGGTCAGATCACTTTCCCAAAAGTTTTGTAGAAGATCCTATTAATGTGAAGAAAAACTCTCCCTTTAGATTTGAGAGAATGTGGCTATCCCACCCCCTTAATTTTGATGAAATTAGGAAATGGTGGAATATTGATGTTTTAGGTACTACTATGTTCATAATTGCTAAAAAACTAAGAGAAGTCAAACACAATTTAAGAAGATGGAAAAAATAATCCTTTGGAAACATTTTTAGTATTAAATCCGAACTTCAAATGGATCTTGCGGAGATCTAGGAAAAAATCAGAAGGAAGGATACATTGAAAATAATAAAGTTAAAGAAAATGAGCTACCCGTGAAATTGCATGACATAATAGCTAAAGAGGAGGAGTTTTGGAGGTAGAGATCGAGGGTGTTGTGGCTTTCAGCTGGAGATAGAAATACAAGGTACTTCCATTTATCTTCCTCTAAACACAAGGTTTCCAATAGAATCTCTCTCATAGAAGTTAATGGTATGAGATTTGAGGAAGAGGAAGACATCAAAAAGTAGGTTGTCCTCTTCTATAACAACCTTCTTTCGACGAATGGGGAAATCAATCAAAATGACCACTTGATCTTTTATTAGAGGTTATCTCTAAGTTTGTTGAGAGGGAAGATAATGAAAAGCTTGCGGCCATCCCTCTAAGGAGGAAATCATGAATTTTTTCTTTTCTTTTGAAGGAAATAAGGCCCCTGGGCCTGATGGATTTCCTATGTTCTTTTTTCAATGGTTTTGGGATATTGTTGAAAATGATGTCATGAATGTTGTTAAGGAATTCTTTGGGTCCAGAAGGCTCCTTAAGGAACTAAATGCTACTTTTGTGGTCCTTATTCCTAAGAAACTAGGGGCGATGGAGTTTGAGGCATTCAGACCCATTAGTCTTTGAAACTCTCTCTATAAAATCATATCAAAGGTTTTGACTTCAAAGATCCTTTCTATCCTTCCTTTGTTGATTTCCCCTCAGTAGAATGGTTTTGTCCTTGGAAGGAAAATATTAGATTCTATAGTCACTATCCATGAGAATATCCATTCACTTGTGGAGTCTAAAACTAAAGGGTTTTTTCTTAAGTTGGATATATCCAAAGCTTATGACCATGTTGATTGGGAGTTTTTATTCAAAATTCTAATGGGGTTTGGTTTTAGCAGCAGAGTCATTCAGTTGGTGAATCGGTTGGTTACTACAATTTCCATATCTATTATTGTGAATGGATCTCCTTCTAGATTCTTTCAAAACTCAAGAGGTTTAAGATAGGGTGATCCTATCTCACCTATTCTTTTCATAATAATGGCTAAAAGCTTGGGAAGCAATCTTAAAAAATTGATTGACTAGATGTGTCTTGTTGGTCTTAGTCCTTCCACTAATCTGATTTGTTCTCACCAATAGAACTTTGTTGATGACACCATGTTGATGGGAAGATCTAAGGTGAATGAGGCTAAGACTTTAAATTTTTTTTTGGAAGTGTATGAGAAGGTGACTGAGCAAATGGTCAATAGACAGAAGAGTTCCCTTTTTTTCTTCAATACCCCTAATAATAGACAGGTCAAGATTTCAAGAATCCTTGGTTGCAGAGTGGAATCCTTACCTTCTTCTTATCTTGGACTTCTGTTATGCCTTAAACCTCTGGATTCCTTTTGGTGTTTGTTGGTTGACAAATTCAGAAAGAAGTTGGCAAGATGGAAAGGAGCTCTTTTGAGCCAAGTTGGAAAAATTCAACTTCTTAAAGATTCTCTTTAGAACCTCCTGGTTTATTATTTAAGCCTCTTCAAAATTCCTACTAAATATGCAGAGGCCATTGAAAAGATCCAAAAAAAGAATCCTTTGGTCTGGAGTGGAGGAAAGAAAGAGAATGCCTTTGATAGGGTGGGATTTGGTTTGCAGACCAAAAAGCTTTAGGGGTTTAGGTCTCAGAAATATTAGAATTATGAATAAGACTCTTCTATCCAAACAAATATGGAGATCTTTCTCGTCTAGTGGAGAATGGAAGGACATTTTAAGAAGAAAATATATTGTCGATTGTTTATCCCTTAAAGCTTTGTTAGATTCTCTTATCCTCCCTCATGGCTCAACTTGCTGGAATGATATGATTGTTGGTAGAAAAGTTCTAGAATAAGAGATAGGATGGCACCTTAAAAGTGGAAATCTAGCCATATTTTGGGAGAACAAATGGATTTTTAAGGAACCCCTTATCGAAATTGAAAGATTCAACAGATGGGTAGAGCTATGTAAAGCTACTTTCGGGGAGCTTGTTAAAGATTATTGGTATGAAGGAGACTCGGTGAACTTATGTGTGATTAGTCAAGAGTTGGCTCAACTTCAATCCCCCTTAAAGGCTATCAGTTTGGGACAGACCCAGCAGAATGATATTCCTGTTTGGATGGACAACCCTTCGGGTAACTACTTTATCTCTTCGGCTATCTCTTTGTTGTTCCTTTCTCAAGCTCCCCCCCTTCTAGTCAAAAGCATGGATTAAAATCTTGACTCCTAAAGTCAATATCTTCTTTTGGATTATGCTTCTGAATAAGGTGCTTACGGCGGACAATCTTTGTAAACGGGGATTTCAAATCCCCAACAAATGTTACCTTTGCAAGTGTGAGGCAGAGTCAACCAACCACTCGTTTCTCCACTGCCTATTTGTTTCCTTAATCTGGGGAAAATTATTAGCCCTCTAGAATATCTCTTGGGTGTTACCCTAGACCATTGAAGATTTATTTTTACAATGGAAAGCCCCTACTCAAAATCCCTTCATTCGAAGGTTATGGACATTCATATTCCATTTTGTTGTTTGGGGAGTGTAGGAAGAATGTAATAATAGACTTTTTAGGGATAAGGAAATGTCGAAGAATAATGTCTTTGAGAAAATTTGTAGGCTTATAAAGGAAAACTTCAATGTGATTCCACAAAAATATCTTAACCTTGAAGCAATGGTGTGTACTCCCTATGACCTAATGATAGAAAAGGATTGGAATATTAAAGTGGATGTTTCTTTAGCATCCAAGCTAACCAAGAAAAGTAGGGAGGGTGTGTGTTGGAAATTTCCTCCAAATAGTTGGTATAAGGCCAACTTTTATGGCGCCACGAAGGGAAATCCAGGAATAGCCAGTAGTGGAGGTGTGTTAAGGGATTCAAAAGGTAATTTTATGGTGACTATGGCCATATCTGTAAGTCTTCAAACCAACAATGTGGCAGAGGCTATAGGATCTTTTCAAGTTTTAAAGTTAGCTTATAATTTGAATATAAAAAATTTATGGCTAGAAGGGGATTCTAAAAATATCATTGATTGTCTCTTAAGAAGGACCCCCCCTCTTGGTTGATAAAGAATTGGATTGATGAAGCAAATTATATTATAGACAAGTTCGATAAAGTAAAAGTTTCACACATCTACAGGGAAGCTAATAGCATGGCGGATTACTTTGTGAATGAAGGGGTTAGGAAGCAAGGACTGAACACATGGCATAATTGTAGGGACTTGAAAACTGAAGTCAAGGCCTTACTAGATTATGATGTTACACATGGGAAAGAGGAAAATACATTTAATGATTAAAGGGAAAGGGGCTAAGTACATCAAAATCAAGAGATTTGATGGGGCCGCATCATTTTACTTAGCTAGGAAGAAAAAGTGGCATGCTTTGTGGGTGCATTGGAATGGCTGCATAATTCTGCAATAGGTGCTCGATGCTGGTAGAGTCTGCAGTAAGGTGCAAACAAAAAATGGGGGGGACAGGAAAATAGTTGAGTCAAAAAATCTATGAGGTGCATACGAGGAATGATAAGGTCTGGAAGCAGATTATAAGAGGTGGGCTAGTTCCATTTCTAGAAAAAAATCATGGGCTTGATACAATGGCCACAGACTACTTTGAGAAGAACTGGAACAATGGCGAAATAATTCTCTTTGAGAGAAAGGTGAAACTGGATGAGCAAATTATAGGGGAGGTTACTGGCATGTCCATCGAGGGTGTGAAGTTATATTGCAACATGAGGTTTTCTGATCAGGTGGTCATCAGATTTCCTAAGAAGGATAAGGAGAAATTGAAACTGGTTAAATTTTCCAACAACTATTTTGAAATTGACACCATCAAGGTGTTGTAGAGGAAGGTGCTTCATGTTATAATTGAGTATATCACCCTAGACGAGAGATTCACAAGATTTTATGGTAATCATTTTTCCATTCTTAACCACTCTTTCCATAAGGTACAAATTTCTCTGCCTCACTACCTATTATGTTCGTTGAGTAATAGCCTTGAGGACCATAAGAAAAATCCCAGGAGATATCCTATTCTTCATCCTAGTTTTATTAGGTTAATATTTGAACACTATCAAAGTATGTCAGCTTTATCGAAACCTGTTACCTCCACGACATCTGAGGACTATGACATGGATAGTGGGGGTTTAGAGAATCCACCTTACCAGGAAAGAATTGTTGAATCCCACTCGTCCTCTGAGATGTCTAGTAAGAAAACCCAACCTAAAAAACCCTAGCTTGCTAAAGCTAACCCTGAGACCTACCTCAACTACCCTATCCCCTTAAAGAATCCAGTTCTCAAGGGCTCCCCTACCAATAAGTTGGTTTCCTAATCTGTAGACTCCTTGGAGGACAAATCTGAGAACCCTAAAGCTAGTAGAAATTCTATGCCCTCCCCTCTTGCCTCTTTCAAATCTAATGGTACAAGATTTCCTAGCTCCCCCAACCCGGATGACATTAACCTCATATTAGACTGGGGTCAATTTGGTGATATTCTTGCCTTTGCAAGAAATGTCATTGGTGACATTTTTAGGGTTTTGAAATGGGCCTATCAAGAAATAAATGATCTTAATCAAAGAAATAGGGCTCTGTATAGCAAATTGGAGGAGCTAGAACTGAAGTTGGTCGCTCTCAGCAATGAAGAAGGAAAACGGAAAAAGAATAACACTGGAATGGGAGGAGACATTGAGGAAAAGTACAAGACACTGGAAGTTGAAATGATCAAAATTAAAAATAATATGAAAATTGTTGTGGAACAAAACCATAAAATGGCTAGGAAAAATGCCATCATTATAAATGCTATGTCTAAAAAATTGGAAAAAACATAAGAGGGTTCATTGGTCATTGATCTAGAAGAGAACGATAAAAGCAAGAATGAGGACCAAAGTATCTCGAAAAGTACCTGTTCCAACCTTAAAAGGAAAGCACCCCTACTACCCAGATGGTTCAAATTTTAAAGAGGGGCATCCATGATATGAATGAGTTTGAAGCTAAGACTATGTATTTATTAAAGGTCCAAATTTAGTTGTTGTTGGCTTTTTGTTTTGTTTTTTGGTTATGTCGCCTTCACGGGCCTTTTTGGTGGTTGTGGACTTGTCTTGTTGTTTTAACAACCTTTCTACTTTTGGTGTCTTTAACGATCTTATCTTCAGTTTGTAAACTTTGTGGTTTCGGGTCCCTATAAAACCTATTTTTTCCTCTTTCAAAAACATAAATAAATGAATAATAATATTTTAGTAATTATATTACTATAATTATAAAATTATTAATAATAAAATAATAAGAATGACATTATATTATAATATAATAATATACTTAATACTAATATAAATAATAATATCAAAATAATAAAAATATAATAATATATCAAAATATTAATAATATAGATAATACACATAATATAAATATATTAAGTATAATATAATAATGATATTTTATTAATATTAATAATAAAATAACATTTATATATCTCAAACATAATCTATATGAAATATGAGAAATATATCATATAAAAATAATCATAATAATAGAATAATATTAAGATATTAAAGCAAGTCTCCCCACTGTCCCCGTGGTATTTCCAGTGTTTGTCACATGAAAATGGTTTACAGAATAATATAATAATAATATTTTACTAATATTAATAATAAAATAATATTTATATATCTTAAATAAATACACTATATTGTTTATATTTTATATAAATATATCTCCTATATTTAAGATATATATGCTAGCTATTATATTATCATCTTATCTTATCTTTATTATACTTTTTGTTTTAATGTAGATGACCTTTCAAACCTTCTCAGCCTAATTATGAATAGAACACACCAAACAAAAAATATCAAAATTCTAGAAACCTTGAAAATTTAAAAAAAAAACATTGAGTTCAAAAGAATCCATCAATACAACTTATTTACATCTAGATGAGTATCTTTTTTAAAAAAAATTGACATGACAAGTAAAAATAGATTTATTGGGATTAAGAAAATTCTTCGTTTTAAGAAGATCATGAGTAAAAATAGATCTATTGGGAGTAAGAAAAATCCATCGATACAACTGTAATCTATTATTATTTTTGTATTGAAACACAACAAGTACACGAATTAAATGATGACAGTTGTACAAGAATGACTTTAGTTCACACATATCTACCTTATTTTAACTAATTCTAACATGATGAATAAACATACATCTATTTAGGAAACCTTTTCTAACTTCTCCCCCCTCTTCCCTCCATTGATGCCCTCAAAATAAACGTAAACCACATCTCTACCATTTTAAATCTTATATTATCCTAGTGTTTGTTTGAGAAAATTTTCAACAATACATATTTTATTTTAAACTCTAAAAAATCTTAAAAAAATTAAAATTATAAAAACTTAATAGATAAACTCAATTAGAACTAGATATCTACATTTACAACTCATTATAACATAAAGAGTAAATACTGGGATAGCCTACAAAAATTGACCATATCAAAAACTCAAAATCCTAGAAACCTTGAGAATAAAGAGTAAATACACATTTACTCAGATAGCCTTCAAAATTTGAAAAATTCGCTAAATAAAAAACTCAAAATTATAAAAACCTTCAGAATCCTAAAAACCTTTGAATTCATATGAATCCATAGTTATAGCTCATTACCTAGATGCCAATCTTCATGATGAGTAAAAATAGATCTATTGAGAGTAAAAATATAACGGTTATTTAAGTTTTTTGGATTGAAAAAAATGCATGCAAAGAATTAAAGGATGACAGTTGTACAAAACCAATTAAAGTTCACACATATCTACTTTAATTTAATTGATTCTAACATGATAAATAAACATATATCTATTTAAAAAGTCTTCCCTACCTAAACTTCTTCCTCCACCAGCCCAAAACCCCCCAATTTATTAAAATCTCTTTAAAACTAAACCTCGCTTAGTCACAGCTCACCAAATAAAAAACTCAAAATTCTAGAAACCTTGAGAATCTAATTTTTTTTGAATTCATAAGAATCCATAGATACAACTCATTACCTAGATGCCTATCTTCATGCCGAGTAAAAAAAGATCTCTTGAGAGTAAAAATACACACTTTGTATTGAGAAACAAAACGCGTGCAAAAATTTAATTAAATGATGAGTGCAAAGAATTAAAAGATAACAGTTGTACAAAACGACTAAAGTTCACACATATCTACCTTATTTTAACTGATTCTAACCTGACAAATAATCATATATCTATTTAAAAAACATTTCCCTAACTTAACTTCTTCCCTCACCACCCTAAAACCACTTCTTTCCCCACCACCTCCAAAACCTCCCAATTTATTATAAAATCTCCTTAAAACTAAACCTCAGTCAGCTCTGGCATTTGGAATTCTATATTAACCAGAAAAATTGCTTTACTCTTCAACTGACTCTCATTGGAGAAGCTCTGCGGATAAAAGAAAAGAAAAACTCTAGTGTTTGTTTGAGAGAGGTGAAAATGGCTGGCATTCCGAGACTCACAGTAGGAAGCAGTGCAGAGCAGGTGGAATATGAACTGATTACTAACATACTTTCGAGGGTTTCAACGAGAGATTTGATTAAGATGTCCACAGTGGCAAAGAGATGGCGAACCCTCATATTTGACCCAGAGTTTGTTTATATTCATTGCAACAATTGTTACCAAGAATCCATTTTTGTTTACATTGACCGATCACCAGTATTACGATTTGTGCATAGCTTTCAATTCCGCTCCCACAATCTCCAAACAGGTAATCTTTCAAGCGTTTCTCTTTCTCTGGAGGGCATAGACGGTTTTCATTTTAGTCGTTGTACACGTCTACTCGCTTCATCAAATGGGCTGATGTATTTCTGTACACTTGTGACTCCTGTGAACATCCCGGAGTTTTTTGTGTACAATCCAGTAACTAAGTTTCTGAAAATTTTACCCCTGCCTCCTGCCATCGATAAGAAGAGAATGACCTTCCCAGTTTTAACTGGCTTTTGTTCTCTCAAACATACTGGAAAATTGGTGATTGGAGGCTTCTCTGAGGATAGGGACGACACATGCACACTGGTATTTGATTCCCAATCAAATTCATGGTATGAGGGCCCACCTCTCGCTTTATCTAGCTATTATACAAGACCCAGAGAAAGTCCTTCCAGTCATACAGTTTTTGTTAATGGTGTCATTTATTTCGTTGTTAGAACACCAGTCATAGCTGCGCAGGAAGGGTGTGAAGCTATATATGGGTTGTTTAGGGATGAAGACGGTCTGTTTCACAAGATTATAGGTTATGATGTGAATCAAGACCAGTGGTGTTTTTCTGTTTTCATTCCTATTTCAGTGGGTTATCCATATTGCCTCTTTGAATCGGAGGGAAAACTATTAGTCTTGGCATCTAATCCCACCGATGAGAACGAGGAGTGTGATGGGCATTTTGTGTTCTGGATTTTGGATACACAACAAAAACGTTGGACACCAGATCAGGAGCTGGATTTATCATATATAATTTATGATTCTTGGGAGGTATTTGCGAGTGGTGGTGTGGTATGGTTGGCAACAGGTTACAATTCTGTCATAGTTTACCATATGAAAACCGGACACTGCTCAATCCACCGTCTAGATGATGGTGATGTTTGGGAGAAGCCTAAACATATTCCATGTGTAGCTTTTGAGCCGACCCTTTTGTCATTCTGAGACTTTTGTGAAAATGAGAGTCTGGATTACAAGTTTGGTGTTGAATCTGTGATAAATGGCCTCATTTTAGTTAGTGTAGTTGATAGCAAAACGAATGCGCAAATGGTATAAAATCTTCCTTCCAACAATACAATTTTTGGGTTAGATGTTGATGGTGTAATTAGTGGAGAGCAGTTACTAGCACTGTAAAGTATAACAGAGCCAGTACCTTCTGATTGGCTAGGGTGATTTCAAATGAATCATTAAAAAAAGCTTGAAATGTGCTGTTTATTATTGCCTATTTTTATACTATTGACATAATACAAGCAATTTACTATTTCATGTATTTATCCCAATGAGCATTCGTTGGTTTCGGAAATTCTTCTTACGTCTGCAGCATGAACTTAGACTTATGCAGACGAGAACAAAATTTCTATTCAAAACTTCCATATATTGCTCATAAAGTGTAATTGTTCAGCAACAAAAAAATGCATGTTGGATTATTCTCTTTGTGTATATAATATAACCATATTTAGTTAATCTCTAAAATATGATGATCATTAGACGTTAAAAATTCTCTGGGATTTCTTTTGTGAATTCATTATATTCATACAACGTACAGGTATAGACTTAGTTGGAACCCCTGTCTTGAGGCATAAGTGATCTTTCTTGTCATTATCACTATTTCAGTCTGTGCTGAATTGTCCTGTTCACATTCAATTCCACTGGTTATTAATTTGCTATCAATTTCATTTTACATTGCAAGTACTGGCTTATTTACGTTGCTTTATTCATTTGTTTTACTTTGCAAATACTTTTGGAAGCCACCACTATTTGAAGTGGAAGAAAGTGTCATCTCATTGCTTGAAGTATTGAGAAGCCAATTGGAGCGCTATCTATTAGTGATGATTATGCAGGGAAGGACATTAAGTTCTTCCTGTAAGTACAAGTAGTTGACGAAGATGTACTGAGTAGATACTAGAAATCCAATGGCAGTACTAATGAGTTTATAAGCTATCCCTGAGCCAAAACGATTGGAAAGGTGTATCTATAGTCTAATCTCTTAACCATTTTTGAACGATTTCTCTTGTGGTCGTAGAAAGAAGAGATAAAATCTCCCGTCAACACCGACACCACTCTGGAGAACATATAATTTGGAGCTAATTTGGAGCTGTTTATCTTTCAATGAATATAGTTTCTTCTGGGTGCAGCTGTCCATGCCATGTGGGAATGTTCTGTCATGCCACCAGGGGTTGATTACTGCTTTCTGTAAATTGGAGCTGGCTCTTATAATTGTCATCTCATTTCTTGAAGTATTGAGATGCAAATTGGAGCGCTAACCATTAGTGATGATTATGCTGGGAAGAACATTAAGTTCTTAGTATAAGTACAAGTTTTTGACAAAGATGTACTACTAATGAGTTTATAAGCAATCCCCGAGCCTAAAGTATTGGAAATGTACTTGTCTAGTGTAACTAGTCTAATCTCTTTTACCATTTTTTAAGGATTTCTCGTGTGGTCAAAAAAAGAAGAGATAAAATATTGTTGGCATCACAAACACTATGTAGCATGCCCACACAACTTTTTGAGAATTGGCACATCAAGTGGGGCCCAATACTATCAATATTAAAATCTATACAAACATTGTTTGATAGATCACATGTTTGTTAATCTAATTAATCTAATGATACACACTTCATCTAAAGCTACTTCAATATTGTTAAAATTGGAGTGCATCATTGACCAAATTAGTGAGGTATAGACCAAGGAATTCTAAGAAAATGCACGTGGCACTTTACCATGCCATTCTTTATAACTGATTGCATCTAAGAGCAAGTAATAGACAATTTTCACAAACTTTTGTCACCATGTTTATGAAATTCAAATGTTCCCACAATGATCATGCTACAACATTGAAGATGCAATCAAGGAACACATTCACTCCATTCTAGCTCAAAATGGTGGACATACATCTATTAAAATAAGGAGCTAGTTTATGTAGCATTTCATGTGAGCGATTATATGCTAATGCCCTCATAACTAAGGCATTAATTATTCATTGAGTTTAGTTTTCAAGTTTCATTTGTTATTTCATAGAAATAAGTGTATTGCACTCAATTGTAAGATAAAAGGTACTAAGTATGTTCATACTATGAAATCTTTACATACTTGATATCTTCTCATGTGTTTTTAAATTCTAGTAGCCTTTGTGTTTCCAAGAATTTTTTAGTGATCTATAAGTTTATACTAACTTGTATAGTCAAATGATCAGTGAAAGAAGTCATGGTCAACTTTGTTCCTCTTCTTGTTATTCATGAGATTATCCTTTTGTTGATGGTTTAGATGGTTAATTTTCTTGCCTGTTGACATATTAGTATACAAAATTTGGGAAAATAATTTCTTCAAGTGATTGGTTTCAAAATAATTCACTTAGAGAATTAGATAGAGGTACTCATTAAAACTCATTAAAGAAGCCTACAATCAAACATGATCACATTGTTTAACTACATGATCACATGGTAGTATTTTCTCCCTTTTCTGAGCACATTTAGAGAATTAGATAGATGTACTCATTGAAACTCATTAAAGGAGCCTACCTTTTAATATTGAACATCCTATTATGACTCATGTTCCATGGTCATAGGCCTCCCATGCTTGCTATCTAAGTGAATACTTAGATATAAACAATTTTTGGATTGCTTGGTAAGATTGAAGTACATGATTATCTTGATTGCTAATGATATATGAGAAGGTTTGTTAGAAGATCAAACATAGCTTCCAACCTTGAAAATTTTATTCTTTAGTTGTTCCAAGAAAAATAGGCTGTCAAACTTCACCTCATCAATTTCTTTCTCTAATGGTTGTGCAATAACCACCTAGAAATTTTGTAAATTGGAGTTCAACAAAATTTTGTTGGTTCTGCTTATTTCTCATACTACATTGGATCACATCCTAGCTGTAGACACTTAAAACGGTCCTGAGTCTGCAAGAGCATTTTTTACTAACTCTAATTTTGTATAACCCCAATTTTCATCTAAACCCAATTCTACTCTTTTTTACATTTTAATAATTAAATATTTTTTATTATTTAATTATTTCAATAATTTTTTCTCACCATTTCGTGAATTAAATAATTATATTTAATTATTTAATATCTAATTCTATTCCATCCATGATTAAATAAATATTATTATTTATTTAATTATGTTAACCTAAATTTTCCTCTATAATTAATTAAATTAATTACTTTAATTAAATATTCATGACATTGAAAATAAATGATTTTTTATTTATTTTATTTTTGGAAACTTACCATAATTTTCTCTTTATTTAACTCTTCCATTTCATTATTTCCTTTTCTACTTAACTGACCCTTTCTTCCACTTGACTGCCTCATTCTTTCAGTTAACTCTTCCAGTTTTTGCTATTCTCTCCTCTCATCTCTTACAATTTTCTATTTCCTCATTCAATTTTCTCTTCCATCCTTCTTACATTTTCCATTTTTTGAATGAGCAACTTTCCTTCAGCATGTTCTCTCATTCAATCTCATCCATTGATCTTCTATTCAATCTCATCCGTCGATTCTACTAACTTCATCTATAAATTCAAAATTCACTTCTTCAATCGAACAACCACTATCGTCAATTTTTTGTTGTTACTATCGTCTTAATTCATTTGATTTGTGCACTTCAAAAGATAAGAGCAACATATAACGCATCTTTAAAAGAAAAGGAGAGAAGAACAATGGAGGTCAATTACTGATGGCATAAAGTTATACTTTGCATTAATTGTTTATATTCAATTTCCTTTACGTTGATTTGCAATTCATTGTTTTGGATTTGATTTCATAGCTGACTTATAACAGATTAGTGGTTTTTGTTAAGTATTTAAGCTTCACCAATTGAATTTTTAGATCCATACATCTAGTGAACCTGATGTGAAGAAAATTTTATTTTTGAGTAACCTTCTTGTTTGCAAGTTTCTAGTGTTTAAATGTCTTGTAGGTTGTAGGGTTTTTCAAGAGGTTGTGAAAATCATAATTTTTAGGGGTTTTTTAAGAAAAAAATAGAAATCATGGTTGCGTCTGAAAGCACCAAGCCATAAATTTTCATATATTATACCCTTTATTTTGGTGGAAAATTGTATTTTAAACTTAAAAATGTGATTTATAGGCACTTTCTTTGTTAATCTGTATATTTTATAGATCTACACTTTTTTACTGCGATTTTTATTGCTACACAATGTAAATTTTATTAATTATGAATTATATTTCATTTTTTGGTTAGAAAATCAATTCACAAAAGTTGAATCATTTGGTGAGAGTGTTTATTCATCTTTTTCATAGATTTTGAAAATACTAACTTGTAATAAAACACAAGTATCTTTCAAACTACTCATTGGATTTTCAAGTTTTTTATAAGAATTGAAAAGTTTATTATGATGTGTATGTTGTGGATAGATCATTTCTTCATATAAAAAACCAAAAATTAGGTATAATTAGTAAAATTGAATGTTAAACATCAAATAAAAACATGTTGCACAAACTTGTTTTTTGAGCCTTGAATGATGACTAAATCAAGAGTGAACTCCATCGTCCTCCCATTTCCACCATGTGTATTTTGATATATGGAGAGAAGATTGTCAAATCCGGAACACACAAAACATCCTAAAAAGTGTTTTCTCCAAAACTAATAGAGCAAGCTTCCCAAGTACACTCATGTATGTATTGTTTCCCATTAAAATAGGAGACATGTATAAGGTTCAAAAGAAGAGAAAATAAACTATGAATATGTCGTATGATGAGATGCTCTTAAATCTAGAAGCCATCTACTTGTTCCATGACCTGAAAAAGTATAAAAAGCTTTCCCCTTATTACATGATGTATGACCTTTGTCATTTTTATACTATTTTAAAGAAGGAGAAGGAACTTCCTACATTTTAGAAGGAAAATCATTATGATTCTTTTTGAGAATTTGTTTCAATTAATCAATATCCTTCTTAGAACAATAGTTTTCTTAATGTTCTTCCTTCTTGTAATATGCACAAGTAGGCCTCTCCTTCTAGATGTCCCCCCTTAAATGGGGAATTTTTATGTTCTTTTTTGGAATTACATGTGGATTGTGTGCTCTTCTTAATCCTTCTCTTTTTCTTTTCTTTGCCACTCGAATGTTTCTTATCCTTTGAAATCAAGGTTGCAATTTTGAAGACTTCAAAGCACCCATTTCAATAAGCTTATCTTGCTCCATAGTAAGTTGCATAGAAAAATCCTCAAAAGAAGGCATCATAAACTCACTCCCAAAGGCATTCTTTGTAGCATAGAAAGTAGACACAAACACTGAATATCCATGTAAGTGCAAGAAGTTGGGTCCGCAAAATGTTCAAAAAATGGAAGTATTTTTCTTAATTTTTCAAAATTTCTCATAGTTGGACTAAAAATTTGAAGCAATTACACATTGAATCTTTAAAATGTTCAGTACTATAAAATTTAGTATTTTGAGTCTAGTTTTCAAATATGTAATTTATTCCAATACCTAAATGATACAAAATATTTTCTAATAGGCATTGTGTTAAAACCACTTTTTAAAAGTTACCTTTTTAGGACCATACCATGCACATGTATGTAAACACCATAATTTGACCTAAATAAATGTGTTTTTCTAATTCCTTTTGGGGAAAAAAGTGTATTTAATGAATATTGATGAGGATAATTTTTATAAAAAAATTTCTAAATATTTTTTATTGGTCCTAATTGTTGGTTTTTAGAACTCTCATGTACAGACATCATAACTTGACCTAAACTTATCATTTTTTGAATTTTATTAATTTCATTGTGTTAATAATTGTTTATCAATTGATGCGATATATATTTTTTAACAAGAAAATTAACAAATTAAAAGTTATTAAAAGACATGAAAACCTAACATTTCAAGTTTATGGACCAGTTTCCTCATGTAAATTAATTAAAAAATAGAAAAATAATTCAATAATAAAAAATACATATTTAAAAACTAGACATTGTCATCTATAATGGGTTTTAATTTCATAAAAAAATTCTAAGAAAAACCTTATTAGCCATATGGCCAAATTTAGTTTTTTTCTCTTGACATTGTTATGGACTTGCACTTGCAGGTCCAAGGCTAAGAGTTGGGTTACAATGTCTTTTTTGAGCCTAAATCCAAGTGAAAAAAATTATTATGATTTTCAAACTTTTTGTAATGAGTACCCACTTTAAAATGGGTACGTATTCTAAAAATACATGGCTACCTATTTTAGAGTTGAAAAATGTCACTTCCCCTAAATATGGACCCAACTTCTTGCACTTATCCATTCACATCCTAGCTTTGAAATAATACTTAACAACAATTGTGTTTCTGATTTCCCAATTTCATAATCCTTCAATTATTTTCTTAGTGAATTGAATTTGTTGATGAAGTCCTGTATGTTATCAAAATTACATGGATTAAGACTGATTAATTCATTCTCCAACAAATATCCTTGAATTTCATCTGTTTTCCCAAATAAGTTTGATAATGTAATCTACATAGCCATGGGTGTATCTATGTTCTTAATGTGAAACAACAACTTAGAAGAGACATAAAAACACAAATAGCCAATGGATTCTTCACAAATATTCAACCACTTATTCTTTTTAGCTTCATCAACTTTTGGTTCACCATCAAGCCCATGAACTATTCTATACAATCTCTTAACTCTTAGCAATTTGTTCATTTTAGATTTCCATTTAGGATAGTTGTAAGGTGTTAGAAGTGGAATTGTAGATGGTTTCATGATGAAACAAGAAGGAAAGAACACAAATCAAGAGGAATTAAACCACAACCACAAGAAGAATTCCCCCAAGTTCACTTAATTAAAGAACCTCCATAAATATGTGAGCTTGGTACTTTATCATTAGTGTGATTATAAATGCCACTTGTCAAAAGCAGTGAACTGGACCTGATCTTGATACATGCAAATACCAAAATTAGGCCACATAATCAAGTACAAATTTTGGTATAAAATGAGATTAATTTGATCATACCACTAAAAAGTACATAAAAAATTATGCACTTTAAAAAAATTGCACCCAAAAATGTTACTGTAGGAGTAGGAATGAAGCCCCAGAAGTTCCCAAAACAAGAATGGTCCACAACACCTATGAGAATCTTTAATTTCTGGAAAACCCATGCACCAAAATTAAAAACTAATTACACCACCGCAAAGAGCATGAAATTCAGCCCCAAATAAAAAATTGCTTCAAAATAGAGGTCTTGAGCCTGAGTTATGTGCATTTAAAGATTGACCTCAAAATCCAAATCTTCAACCATGAGAGGGTAAAATTTTCCAAAAAATATATTGTTCAACAAATCTAGCAAATTGTTGCTAGAAATTTAGCAATTTCCAAAGAGTGTTCTACCAACTAATTATATTTCCAAAAAATCTAGAGATTCTTAGCCAATTGTAAAGTGTGGTACCAAATTGACAGAGCCACTAGAAATTTTGCGAAGGATGGCATCTATAGAATTTGTACCCTTTTTCATTTTTATATAAAAAAAAATTATAAAAGAAAATTCAAGGTGGGGGGTCATGTGGCCACATCCTAACACTAATCAAAGGAGAGTCAAGAACTCTTTTATGGGTCATGGCCTTAATAAACATTTCTAAACCCTAAGAGGGGTTGTAGACTCTTAGGTGGGGCCACACCTTAAATGGTGACCAACTTGGTATGGTCACAGGGTACATAGGTACCCTGCACAATAACTCTTAATTTTTTTAAAAACGATTTTTTTGAAAAAAGAAATTAAAGTTGCAAAAAATAATTTGACTATATATATATATATATTTTAAAATACAAAAAATTTCAATCGAATGATTTTTTATTTTACTTTTTTTCTTCATAAAATCATAACTACTATCATAATGGTGACTGCACGAACAATGGAGGGGAAATGTTTTCCTCAAGCCCCGAGTGAAGTGCTCAAATTTTGATGACTCGACAATCAATCTTAGGGTTCTTGGGCCTTCTGGATGTGATGGAAAGGTCGGATTTGACCCAAAATTCTCTAAAATTGCAGCTACCTTCTAGATCTAGCAACCACTCTTTAGGTTCAAACCCTCATAGATTTGGCCTCATATGTCCAATTTGGATGAAAAAAAAAAAAAAATTGACTTTCCCAAACACCTTGAACTCAATGGTGAGCTCAAATTTGCGCAAAAAATCTTTAATTTGAACATATAATATAAAGCCACAAAGAGGAACCCCCAAAATCTGGTATTTCTATCAAGTTTTTTTTATTCTCTAGATCATCATATGATGCAAGAGAAGAACATAATCAACCTTTCAAGTTCTACCAAGATCTCTCGAAAAATGGCTAACCAAAGGCATCCCACTTTCTCTGATACCATGGTAGAATTGGCTATGGAAATTTCCACTCAGGATCTAGAGGCCAAACAGAAAGCAAAAAGAGAGAAGATCAATATGACAAGAATAAAATATATTCCTATCAATTATGCAAATAGAATTCAATATGAAATGATTAAGATTTAAATGAAATTGATTATCCTATAACTCTTCAATATACAATATATGAGAACCCCTTGGTTATATAGCCAAGGTGAGACTTAAGATGTCATAAGATTATGACAAATATCTTAATCTTAAGATATGATACAACTTATCATAGGCTACCTATGAAAATATAAAATCTAGAAATGACAACTAAGTCTTCTAGAAAAAATATTAGGACCTAAGTAAACTTAACATGTGAATATGTCGCCTAAGTTTCCTAGTAAGGAATTAACTAGGTAAAAGACTTTATTCACACAAATAGAAATCTACAATATTTTTTCTTGTATGTCTTCATTTTATGCTTTGAATGATAAAAATACATATAATTAATGCCAATACAATCTAAAATTGGGTAGATACAAATCAAATCTACTATTAATGTCTTCACATGCTTGAAGGCACGACCAGTGATAGTTGTTCTCAATTTTTGAATGTGGGCCATCAATTTGATGAAGATCAATGGTAGTTGTAGAGATTTTAAATCCTTTCCATGAAGATAAAAGTATTTATTTCTTTTTTATTGCAATGGGATATGTTTCAACATTTATAGGACTTGTGAAAACAAAAATAATACCTTATATGCTCCATTAAGGATTTCTTCTGTGAAATAATAAGAATAGATAAAGATGACATAGATTGTGCAATTTTGGGAGTTTGGGGAGACAAAGTCTTGAAAAATATTAACTTGTGTTAAGGTTTAAGCTATTGCGAAGAGGAAACAACACTTGCAGCTAGTATGAATTTATGACAAATCAACTCAAAACTATATGAATGATACTTTTTCAGAGGCTCATAGAAAGAACAAGTTTGTCAAGACTAAAAGCTTATGTAAATGTCATAACTTTCATGAATTAATTAAATGCCAAAAATTGGTGTTGGCTAGGATGAATATGGGACCATCTGATAGGATTTCCTTTGGGAAACTTACATATTTTTAAAAGCATGTACAAAAAGGAACAACTTATGTTACTAGGTGTAGACACTAAAAAATGTCCTAATCGATGTCATACACTTAAATTATATTTACTAACATCATTTCCTCTTTAATCTATCCTCTTTTCACTTAATTGATTTAATTAGCCTAGCTAATTAATTAATTGCATCATTTTCATCTATTTGGCCTAATTAATTAAATTGGCTTAATTCATCTCTTTTCGAACTAACACTTCATCTCATTAAATTAAGTATATTAAAATATTTAATTTAATCACTTAAGTCATCTTATTTAATTAAATAACCCTAAGTTATGTAATTAAATATAATTTTACCCCTTCAATATTTGTTAAATTATCTAATTTAATAAATATCTTCTAATTCTTCTAATCCCCTAATTGCATAAATTAAACCTTGTTTAATTAGCAATTAAACTAATTTTCCTCTAGTCAAAAGGAATATTCCTGTGGAATATTATTTATCCTTTTTTGCATAGTTAAAACTTTGTTTTAGTTTGTAAAATACCTTTTCTTCCTCACAAAAAGGAATATTCTAAGGAAAATTCCCTCTCCTCCAATCAACTCACTTGGCTTCTTGGACAAGCTAAACCTTCAACCTCTTAAGCAAGTTACCTTTGACCCATGTGAGTAGGTCAAAAGTGTGTTTGTTGAGTTAAGTGTGAGCCCTTGATTAACTTTCATCATGCATTCTCATCCGTTGATGAGAATCCATGATCCATACCTCTCATCAACTTCATCTTAAATTGTTGATTAAGCTTTTTTATCTCAACCATCCATTCCTCATTTTTATCTCCTATAAATAGATCACTATTTGGAGATAAATGGATCCATCTTTTATTGAAAAATCATGTTGCTAAATTTACTCACATTCACACTTATCTTTTACTCACTTTTAGCTTGTTTTAGTTCATTTTTAGTTAAATACTAGCTTAGGGAATCCATTAATGGCTTCCATGCATCCATCTTAGTTTGTATATAAATTAGGGTTTCATCTTTTAGCATAATTTTAGGTTAGATTAGCTTAGAAATTGCATAATTAGATAAATTATAGCATAAAATCATGGTAACTTAGCTTGCATCATGTTCATTTTAGGATAAATTAGGTTTTCATATGCCAAACACCATAGTTTCATCGATTATCTTCTATAGAATCAACTGAAACAAGCTCATTAATCACAAAATTGGGAAATGGTCATCATTCTACATAACCACAACACCAATTCGACAACAAGATAAGTTTTAGATCGATTAGAATAGATGTTTTTGAAAGATTTCATGATTTAGCATGTTAGCTTTTGATGAAATGTTTAATTTCAATCTTGTTTGATTGATGTTGTTGAGATTCGAGTATTGGTAGCTTCATTATGCTTTGATTCTTCATGGATCAAGCTTAATTTGGCCCATACTAGTATTCTCACATCACACTCTAGCTCTAGAAGGAGGGAAAACTGATCATTTAATTGTTTTTTAGCTTGAATTTCATGTTCATGTTGTTTTGCAGGTTGCAATGATGCTCAAACCACAAACAACGACGTTGTTTGAATAGCGTCGCCATATAGCAACGCCTAGTAAATTTGAAATAATGACGCATATTTAATCTACTGACATCGATTTAAATATAGTGACACGTATTTAATTTAAAGATATCATGAAGTGCAAATGACGATGCTTAATCTTAGCAGACCGACACTTTCAAATTCCAAATAGCGACACATTTGTTAGCAACGACACCCATCAAAATAGTGACACAATTGTGCTCATTGGTCTTTCTATAGAGCGATTCCCATTTTCACCAAAGTGATGTCCAAACCTCAAACTACGATGCTATTGTGTGTAGCGATGCCCAACCAGGGTAAGAAATTTTATGTTTTTTTTGACATGTGAGTTAATTTCATTGGTTTATTTGATCATTGATTAATTTCTGACTGTGGTTTCATTATTATACTAACAAGGTTTTGTAGGGTTTAAAGGTATGTAGTGAAATTGAATAAATTCTCTTCTATCTTAACATTCTATAATTGTAACAGGCGTTCAATGCTTTGGGACATTTATAACCCAATTTCATGGTTTTTTACTTTTAGTTTTAGGCAATGAACTAATTTTCAATTGGGTTTAAAATGAATGTTCAAAGTTGGATAAAATTGAACCCTCACATCACATCTTTCAATTAGGCTTAAAATTGAACAAGGAAAACTCATCTTTCAATTGGTGCTTAAAATTAACTCAATATTGCTTTGAAGGATAAAATGGACAACTATTTGCTTTGTTTTCTGATTTTGAATTTTGTTGGTGAATTTGTATGCAATTCTATCACGCCATTTGGTGATCTCAAGAAACAAAAACATTCTCTAACACTTTTCAAAATCACCCACATCTTTCAATTTAGGTTTAAAATTGAACAACCATGCTAGTGTGAGAAAAGGAATAGCATGTGTTCTCTCCATGCAAGCAAAAATGATCGAACTACAAATGTACATACTTGCTATTGTTCACCTTTGGATGGCTTTCCTTGGTGGGAAAAAGTACTCACCCCAAGGGAATGACCCAAGTGGTAATAAGCATAAATCAAGCTCTTCCAAACCACTATATAAATTTGTGGTTTCGATGAAAATCATAATCAATGGGAAGCGGTACATCATAGCTCTCCCCCAGTATCTTTATGATGAGTAAATCCCTTGTTATAAGGTTTGGGAGACCTCTCACAAGTATTTTATCACTACACCCCCTAAACTAGATGCCCTTATTACGGACCTTTGTGTAGAAGCCAAAAATTCCTAATATTTGTTGATGTCAAGAGGTTAGACCTCTGAAGTTGTTCCACATACTTGCAGTTCTTAGTATAGATGAATATTTTTTCATGGGATATTCATGAGAACTCAAGGCTTGGTTGAACCATAGAAGTGAGTTTCGGGGAGGGGAGCCAATGTGGTCAAGCTTCTAATCATCTACTTTGAATAAGCAAAACTGGATAATTCCAAGTGGGAATTCAACAAATATAGTCATTTATATCCTAAGGTTATAATGCTTGTGAGTTAGTTTAACACTTTTCTTGATTTCAAAACAATCCAAAAACAAACATTCACTATCCAATTTTGAAACACTTTGGCTCAAATATGGACTTCTTGAATTAGCCTTGATATTGCTGCTTATCCTAAGGATTTATCCTTAGAGATTCTAAATGTCTTGAAATTGATGTCAAACCCATATTTACCAAAGATAACATAGGAAATTATCACTTTAATTTGGGTATGTCCAGGATCATCATGGAGAAAACAGACCCTTAAGTGGCAAAAAATTTAGAAAAATCAGAGTTAGGAAACTTGACGTAAAAATTTGAATAAGTTATCTATATTATTTCAAAAATATGTAAGAATAGAATATGTGGAAAATTGAATGTAGTTTCTAAACTAATAGGTTTATTTTAAAAAATCTATTTGGTGAAAATTTGAAATTTCAATGTAGTAGTACTTAAATTTCAGGGAAAAAATAAGAAGTAGGTGTATGTATGACCACCCTAACCACAATAAAATGATAATATTTTTTTTATAATATTTTAGGTATAAGTAGAGGACTCATGTCCCAATGTGATGGAATTTTTTTATAATTTATTTCCAACTAAATAATTAATTATGAGTTTTTTATTACAAATTTTAAAAAATATAAAAAACTCATATGTTTGACCACCTTAACTTGGTCAAAACTTCATGAAATTCATTTTTTTTAATCCTATAGTATGCAAAGGATAGAATGTGACTCATGTTTCAGATTCAAAAAATGTGATACTATTTGAAAGCTATAGATGTTTTTCAATCAACCTATCAATTAGGACTTTAGTCGTAATTTAAATAGAAAATGAATAATAATTATTTATTAAATTAAAATTAAAGCATAATTTATATTGGTGGAAAGATGAGAATATCTTTTAAAAACCCTTTTCGTTTCATCAATTTTGGGTAAAAAAAAGAGTCGCCAGCCACATACCCTACACATACCCATCATATTGCCACTTTTTAGCCCATCATGATCCTGCACATACCCATCTCATGATTTTCGTGAAATGGATATTGTGAAAGTTATGATGTTTTTGACATAAACATATAGTTTGGAAACATAATCAAAGACAAGTTTTTGTGGTAAAATCAATTCACTTAAGCAAAGATGAATTGACAAATGAACCCCACATGACTATTTGGAGACCAATTTCTCTCGTTGAACAACCTGATCTTCCAGGTGTTATAATTCAGCCAAACTTTGAATTCATGAATGGTGAAAAAAGAGATCTCATTTGTAGTTTGAGAACCTTAAATTTTAAAAACAAGGAAATAAACTCGGAGTGGAGAAACACAACAACCATTCTAGAAGAAGAAGAGGAAGTTTCTTATATTGAGGCTAGAAGGCCCTTATTACCACCATGCACATGGCAATAAATATCTCCTTTTTTTAACTTAAACTGTTTCCACATGATCTCACAAAAAATGAGGATTCCTAAGCCAAATTCTACAAGTCCTCATTTTAGACTTAGGCATCTCACTCTAAAAGCTCTTAAGAAACACCTTCAAGCAGTTCACAAAAATAGAAACAAATTGGTAGAAAACTTTTATAGACATGCTTCATGGTATATCCAAAATTATATGCATTATTTTGGATTCAAAATCCTTGTCTTTTTCATGATACTCAACTCCTCTAAATGATTCATCAAACCATCAAAATCCATAGGGGAAAATCTCCAACACTCCATTTTAGACATAGGAATCATAGAAAAAAGTATAGTCAAAAGTGGGCTTCAATATTTTACCGCAACCATTACACTTTGTTGAGAAAATTTTATGCCTGAGCTAGGAGGTCACGAATAGGTTTGTAGATTCCCATCTATTCTCTCATTTTCTAGGATTTGAACATTTTAGAGGTCTAGCATCATTCTCACTACCTTGGTCTTATCAAAATGAAAGGTTCACTATAGGTCAACACTGGGTCCAACATTTCACTCGCCCCTCCATCAAAATTCATCCTTCACCTCATCTATCTTTGCAAAATTTCAAATACAAAAACACTTTGGGACTTAAACATCAAGCCAACTTGCTACCTTAGCTACTTTGTATGTGAAATGTATCCTTTTCCATGCACTTAGTTGAGATAGTTATCATCTTTGAACAAGTTTATCTTGAAGGTCACAAGTCTACCCTAAAGATTTCTAATTTCATTAGCATCATTTATTCCAACATCAAAACATAAAACTTAAGTAAAAATTGTTTTCAAAGATCACTTCTCACATCACCCATATTTCATCCCACATTATCATCATTGCTCCCAAAATACTTAGAGCATCCCTTTTACCTAGGTTTGAGTCAACTAGAGAGTTCAAACATTACAAAACTCATTACAACTCTCCCATAGCTGGCACCAAATTTATGGTAAAGATCGGATCACAACACAAGAGAATCATGGAAAAAGAAAAAGTTACATTTACCTCAAGTGACCCAAATCCTTTAGAATTTGATCCTAGAAGTCATGTTACATTGTCGCAACAACCACCATCTCCTTCAGGACCTTACAAAACTGAAGACATCACCAATAACCTATTTGAGCTCACTAGAGAATAACTTTTAGAACATCAACATTTTGATAGTGTAGCTCATATCTCCCCGACATTTGTAGCACAAAGTTTAACACAAGATTTCATAACTCCATCACAAGGGCTAATTCAAAGTTCCATACCTAGTATTGCAACTAGCCTTACTAAATATTTTGGTCACACCTCACCATTTGAAAGCAGTATACTTGTGGGTACTTGTTGGCCTCCTACAATGACTTCATAACTAGGCCTTTATGGCTATAATTCGGAGACTGGGCATCTAAACTGAACAACTATTTAATCATCACGAAGGTGCATTTAACTTGTCAACCCAAGGATGTGAACTTGAAATGGGTTAGCACAATATGTGCAATAGGGGCTCAAGTAGTCATTGCATTCTACAGCTAAGAAAGAAAATACTAAAAGTAAATTGTTGGAAAGAAATGAAACAAATGTTGAACATCAATTGACAATTATGCTATGCTGAAATCGAGAACGAGAATGGAAATCTAAACAACAACAAAAAACTACTATGTCGCTTGGCTATAGGAACAGTCATAGAATGAAATTCTAGTGGCTGTAGGAGCAGTCAATTCCAAATTCCTAACTAAGTACTACACAACAAATAATACTAAGCTAATGCTAAACCAAGAAGACAAATTACTCACCAAGTGGGCCCCCTTGGATAAGTATCCTCTAAGCTAACAGAAATTAAAATGCTGAAACTCAAATTTATTTCATTTTCTATATATCGTGCATACAAAAAGTGATGTATTTGTATTACTAAAACTAGAGAATGCGAGTACAAAACCAAATTGTGCAACTCCCAGGGTAGGAGCATCAAATTATTATTTTTACTACAGCTAAGTAGGGCAGTCAACTCCATGTCTAGGAGGATGCCATTTAGGGAAAATAGGGGAAAGTGGAGCGATGGCGATTATGTATGTAAAGAATCTGGCCAGACATGCAAGTCCAAGTGTGGGTTTAGCACAACAGTAACACCTATGCATGCTTGATTATTAAGGCCCACTACAAGGTGGTTACATTTAGTTGTATGAAGAATCGTTGTTCTCAATTGCCTTTGACTTGGAACAATTCCTTATTTGGATGTTATGGTGCATGCCCAGCTAGCGGGTCTTCCTCAACTTATCTCATTGAATCTGCATGACAGAGTTAGTACGAGTAATAATTGCACATCTATAACCACTCTAGGAAACATCCATAAATCACATGCAAAATCAATATAGATAACCCACATATTATGCCAAATGTCATTAAGGTTTGCAGGGATAGGATATTATGAAATTCCAATAGTTTGAGGGAAACATTATGCCAGTATCAACACTTAAGAATCAAATTTCATGACATCCATTAGCAAATAGACTATAGATTTACCCAAAATTAGACTAAAAACTAAGCTCATCACTCCCCCCAACCTAATATCTTGCTAGTCCTCCAACAGGGGAAGAGTTGTTCTTTTTCTTGGTTAAAGATCTAAAATTTGTAACAGAGAGTTGTCCAACATCAGTAGAGTTGCAGTTCATGAGTCTAAGTCCCAATAGAATCCTCCCAATCTGTCAAACATGTTCCATCGTTGACTTTTTGCAGCGTCATCAAAATGGTAAAATATGGAATTTGGAATGAGCCACATGAGCATGGGTGGTTGGAAAGTCAAGGGAAGCTAGTTTCATCCTTGTGCTCTCCCAATCTCAATATACTCTCAATTATTTCTAGTGTTGTAGCATAATTATGGATGGAATGAGGCTCAGCCTATTTCAGCTCATCAGTCAAACTATTCCATCTTTGGGATAAACATCTCCTCATGTCCTCTTCCTTTTTTGTTGTATTTACCTCATACTCACTGTAGACTACCTCAATCCAAGGCATAACTCTATTAGGGTATGTGCAAGATCATGATGGGCCAAAAAGTGGCAATATGATGGGTATGTGGCTGATGACTTTTTTTCCCCAAAATTGATCAAACGAAAAGGGTTTTTAAAGGATATTTTCAAATTTCCACCAATATAAATTATGCCTTACTTCAAATTTAATAAGTAATTATTATTCATTTTCTATCATCACATTCTATGTTTTGCATACTATAGGATTAAAAAAAGAAATTTTGAATTTCATAAAGTTTTGACCAAGTTAAGGTGGTCAGACATACGAGTTTTTATATTTTTTAAAAGTTGTAATAAAAAAATTCATAATTAATTATTTACTTGGAAAAAAATTACAAAAAAATATGCATCACATCGGTACATGAGTCCTCTACCTATATCTAAAATCTTATAAAAAATATTATCATTTTATTGTAGTTAGGGTGGTCAAACAGACACCTCCTTATAGTCCTACTACATTGAAATTTCAAATTTTTAACAAATAGATGTTTTTTTATAAAAAAAAGACCTAGTAGTTTAGAAACTACTTTCAATTTTCTATAGACTCTATTCTTACATATTTTTGAAATAAATTAGATAACTTATTCAAATTTTTACATAAAGTTTCCTAACTCTAATTTTTCTGAATTTTTTGCCACTTAAGGGCCTATTTTTTCCATGATGATCCTACACGTACCCATCAACATAACTTGGTATGAGCAACATTTTGTGCCATTCTTTGTAGATTTCCCTTGGGTTGCTTGATTCAACTCTAACATGCAGGGGGATATTAGATTCCAATTGTTTATAAGAACTATGTTGTTGTCCCCAACTAATCTCATTTTGTACCCAAGACATGAATGCTCTCAATTGAATATCTCCAACATACAACAACGGATTCCAATCATGATCTTTTGTGACAACATAATTATGTAAATAAAATCCACACAACAAATTTTTCATTTCATGTGAGACAATCCTATAAACATTGAAGAATTCCATGGGGGTGTCAATAGAAGGATTCAAACTTGAGGAAATTATTGACATCTTAAAAGAGAGATACCTTTCCTTTAGGAGCAGAGCACAGACTCTTGGAGGATCTCCACATTCTAGAATATTTGGTGCCAAGGCTTCCATATCATCCCCTCTTTGCTTCAAGGTGGCAATTTCTGCATTTTCATCCCCAATTTCTTCATCCTTCTTTTGAATTTCCACCTATAATCTCCATCTTTTGTTTTTCCATTCTTCCTCTCTTCTCTATACTTCTTGCCATAAATTCAAAAGAACTGCATGCATTGTAAAATCAGGGGGCTTATGGATTCCTACCAGTATTTTTGGTGGTGGCTCCTCATATGGTACTAATTGCATGGACTCAGGTTGTCCAGTTATCTCGGGTTATAGAGGTATTGTTTCCTCTTTCTTTTGTTGCAGGGGTTGTTTCTCTTGTTGTGGTTGGATCAACTCCTACTCTGGTTCTAGTTGCTGTTGCAGGACTTCTTGCTCATGTTGTAGGGAGTCTTGATTTCCTTCCAATTCTTCTACAATGTTAGCAAGATCAGCCAATGTTATATTTACTGCTCTCTTAAATATGTCTCCTTCTCCTTCAACATTCTCCTGCTCCATTGGAGCTTCAGGATCCTCATGTGAAGTCTTACTAGGCTTAGGGATTTCCTATGGAGGTGTACCAAACATAGGCCTAGCTTGTCTTGATTCCCTGGGAGGTAATCACGTTTTCCTTTCGCTGCAAGATGAATAGTCTCAGTCTTCCTCTTCTTAGGACTTGGCACTTCTCCTCTTATAAGCTGCATTTTAGCCTTCCCTTTTCTTGTTTCTACTTCTCTCTAATGTGCCCTAGGTTTCATGAGGGTTTCAAGTGGGATTTCATCATCAAAACTTGAAGAAGGGATTTTTTTTCTGCATGCTCTGTTCCAGAAGAATTGATTTCTGTGGCTTCTTCTTCTACAAGAAGATTCACACTAGATCCAACACTGGAGGTTGAAGCACTAGGAATGGCTTTGACCGTGCTTACCCTCATGCTAGACCTACGTGATTGACATATAGCCCTAGCTAACTTGGCGTCTCTAGAAACAGGATAATTTTCACCATCAATAGGTAACCCTGTAACCTCTACAATTTTTTCCTCGGTTGCCACAAATTCTAACCCTCTTAGTATGGATTTTCCTTTTGAAAACGTCTAAAAAAATTCAAGGGAAATAATTTCATCAAAACCATCCAACTTCAAAAAGTAATCTATCCATCCATAGTTTTGAAATTCGATGAGGCATTGTGCATCCTGCAGTAAAATATTATGTACCGTGGGTTCATTTCGAATCAACCCACCTCCCATTGTTTGCAACCAAAAAAATGCTCTTCAACTTCTTTTTCCTGCAATTCCCCTTCTAAATCAAATGTACTTCCCTGCAATATCCACTAAATTCCAGTACCAAGCTACTAAATTTCTAGAGCTACTGCCAACTAAATTTTTCTTTTGTTCTGCAACTATGGGTCTTCAACTCCATCTTTCGACAGGGTCACTAATGGCAAGAAAAAGAGGTAGTAACAAAGAGTTATGATGGGAAGAAATGGCAGTTTCAGTTACACATGCAAGTCATCCTCTCACTCGAATTTCAAATCAACTCATTTCAAATTTCTAACATAACCTAGTATGAATTGACACATGGGCAATGTATTTACAAAATATTTGCATCCTTTTTCGTTCCCCTCCCCCCAACCTAAATTTGGACATGTGTCCTCACATGTTAGATGGGAATGGTGATTGACAAGTAATGATGGCATCCATCTGAACATCTATACTAATGTACAATGATTAAATGAACGCTCTTAAAATATGATTAAAGATAGAAATTAATGTGCACATACCTAAATGTATGGAAGATTTGTTGCAAAGATCATGGATAAAGTAACACTCGCCTTGTTGGAAAATGAAGTGAGCAATAAATGAAGATGAAGTGGAGTGAGGTGAGGTGGAATGAATTGATGGAAGAGAGAGAAAGGTGGTGATGGATGGGTGGATGAGTGGATGGCAAAGAAATGGACTTCCACACAAGTTAAAGTCTTTATTATGCAAAATATGTACCTCAATTAGGCAGGAGGGACACTAGGTCTGCTGCCTTTGGTTGCATGAAGCTTGGTGCTGAATGTTGAGTGAATTGTTGTAGGAACTCTTCTTTAGAGGCTAGTTTGTGGTATAATCTGAGGTGATGACCATTGACAAGTGATTTGAACCTAACAGGGTCAATGGTGGTGATCTAGACAACTCCATTGGGAAAAACCTTAGTAACCTCATATGGTCCTAGCCACCTTGTTTGTAATTTTCCTGCATTTTCCTAGTATCTTGAATCATAGAGCTGAGCCCAATCTCCTAGTTTTAATTTCTTGTCCTTGATAAACTTATCATGCCACTTGATTCTTTGATTCTGCACTACTTTTGTATGTTGTAGGACTTCTCTTCTTATTTCATCCAAAGCATTTAGTTGCATGATTCTTTATTTATGTGCTTTAGAAATATCCATCCCCAAATCTACCACAGTTCGCAGAGTCTTATATTCAAATTCAACGGGCATCATAGTTAAATTTTTCCATATAATAACCGAATGGAGTGAAGCCTATGTTATTTTCCATGTTTTTCTATAGGCCCAAACAACTTCTGGTAATCTTTTTGCCCAATCCTTCCTATGGATTGCTACTTTTTTGGTTAGGATGGCTTCAATTTCCCTATTTGTCACTTCAACTTGGCCATTAGCCTGAGGGTGATAAGGGGTAGACTTCATGTGCCTTATGTTGTACTCATTAACTAGTTTTGCAACAAGTGTTGATGTGAATTGAGCTCCTTGATTAGTCACTATCTCTCTGGGGACTCCGTATCTAGTGAAAATATCTTCAAAAATAAATTTTATAACCTTGTTATCTCTTGCATGCTTCATGGCCTTAACTTCTACCCATTTTACATAATCAGTACATACTAATATGTAAGACTTACCATTTGATGGAGGGTCAATTGGTCCTATGAAATCCAATCCCCACTTTTCAAAGGGAGTGATTACTACCTGAGGGCACAGTGGAATCTCATCAGATTTAGTCATTCTTCCCATTCTTTGACACCTATCACATTTTTTTGTATACCTCCTTGCATCCTTGTGGAGTGTTGGCCAATAATATCATGTGTTCAAAACCTTCATTGTTGTCCTCTTGGATGCGAAGTGTTCTCCACATGGTTCATTTTGGAATGCATGCAAAATTTCATATGTCTTATCTTATCTTACACATCTTCTTATGACATGATCTAGTCTAGTATAAAATAAACATCTAGCATTCCAAGAGAAAGGCAATTTTTTTTCAATGAGTGCCCTTTTCTCTTTTGGGGAGAAGTGAGAATGAATTCTACTTGTGACCAAGTAATTGGCTATATCAACATACCAAAGTGTTTGTATACTAAGAGAGAATAGATGCTCATAAGGGAATGATTCATCTATGGGTTGATTGTCCTCTGATGTAGTTATCCTTGAAAGAAAATATGCAACAACATTAGCTTTCCCTAGCTTATCCACAATGGTTATATCAAACTCCTGCATCGAAAATAACCATCTTTCCAGTCTATCTGTGATCAATATTTTATTCATAAGGTACCTAATGGCTACATGATCAGTGTGCACAAAGATTTGGTAGTCCATTATGTAATTTCTAAATTTGTTCAATGCATAGATTATTGCCAACATTTTTTTCCCTGTCACTACATAATTGAATTCAGCTCCGTGCAAATTTTTGCTGACAAAGTAAATAGCATGTTCAACAGCTCCTTTCTATCCAAAGACTACTCCTATGGCATAATTTTATGCATTGGTATGGATGTGGAAAGGAAGTTCCCAATTGGGTCCCTTGATTATAGGAGCGTGAGTTAAAGCTACTTTCAAGTCAGAAAATGCTTTTTCAGAAGCTTTGGTCCATTGAAATTCAACATCTTTAGTGAGAAGGGTATATAATGGTGCTTCTACCTTGTTGAAGTCCTTGATGAAGCACCTATAATTTCTTTCATGACCCAAGAAACTTCTAACATCCTTTTGTTTTGCAGGTGTAGGCAGATTTGTGATTACCTCAATCTTTGTAGGATCAACTTGAATTCCCTTGTGGGAGATGTAGTGGCAAAGAACTACACCCTCTTGCATCATCATGAAGCACTTTTCATTATTTAAGGAAAAATTTTGGTCTTCACATATTTGTAGGACTCTTTTGAGATTCTTCAATGCTTGGTTAAAATCAACACCATAAGTGGTGAAATCATCCATGTAAATCTCCATGCAGTTATGAGAAATGTCTAAGAATATGCTAATGACTGCCCTCTGGAAAGTTGAAAGTGCATTGCACAAACCAAATGGGAGCACCAAATAAGCATAGGTCCCCCAAGGACAAGTAAAAGTGGTCTTCTCCTGCTCTTCTGGTGAAATTTGGATCTAGTTGTAGCCACTAAATCCATCTAGAAAAGAAAATTATTGCTTCCCTGCAAATGTATCCAAAACTTGGTCAATGAAGGGAAAAGGAAAGTGATCCTTCTTGGTGGAAACATTGAGTTCTCTATAATCAACACAAACTCACCATTTCCCTCCTTTTTTGGGCACAATCACTAGTGGAGACACCCACTGACTATCTGAAATGGGGTAAATAAATATTTCATCTAGTAATTTGTATACTTCTCCTTTCACAATTTCTCTCAGTGCAAGGTTAATTCTTCTTTGTGGTTGTCTTACTGGAGTGATATTTTTTTATATAAATTTTGTGGGTACAAATTTTAGGATCTAATCCCTTCATATCATGATAATCCCATGCAAAGGCATGTTGATGGGTCTGCAATAGATTTTCCAATAACAATTGCTACTCTTCATTCAGTTTACTATTAACATTCAGATATCTTCCTTCTAACACCTGTACTTGTCTAGTTAATTCTATCATGGCTGCTTCATTAACACATGGTACCTTAAGTTCATATGGCAACAATGTATGAAACATACCTATTCCTGCAAGAAATCTGTCAGTAGAAATAATGGTTGTAGGAAAAATGTCTGCAGGAAGGATATATGTAGAATTAGTTGTTGCAATCCAAGAGCATGCATAAGTGTCTTGAGCAAAGTAGCAAGATGAGAGAATGATGCTTCCTCCACTTCATAATGATTCTGAATGATGTTATCCAACACTTCATCCTCATCTTGGATTTGCATGAAAGAGCTTCTTCCTATCATCATAAGTTGTGCCATGGAATTAACTTCCTTGGCCTCTTCACCAACTTGTGGCCATACAGAATCATCTTCATCATGAGATGGATGGGCAAGCAGATAAAGAACAAAAAATTTAGTACTCCTTCCATCTGAAATGGTCATGTCACTTGACAAACATCTAATGTATGCATCTGCAGTTTCCAACCAAGTCCTTCTTAGAATAATGGGATACCCTCCTAGTATAGCGTTGGAAGAAAGAATCATAAAATCTGTTGGGTACTCCAAGGAGTCTAGAACTACCACACGATCTTCCACTATACCATGAAGCTTAATAGTGGAGCTATCAGCAAGTTGCAGGATAGTAGCAGTAGATTTCATGCTTGCAATATTTAGTTGTTGCAAGATGTCTTTGGTCATTACATTTATTGCTGCCCCTAAATCAATCAGAGCTTTTTTTACTTGAATCCCATTTATAACAACTACTACCACATGACCGCTTGGGTCATTATACTTGGGGATAGTTACTTTTCCTAACATGATGTTAGCTAGCGGACCCACCACATGGATTGTAGTTGGGTCTTTTTTCTTTCTTCCTAGTTTCTTGAGACAAGCCTCTTTGATAGCTTTGTCGTAGATTGGAACATTCTTTATGGCTTGAAATAGAGGTATATGAACACATATATGCTTTAGCTGATCCAAGATGTCAAAAGAGGCATCCTCCTTTTCTTCTTTCTTCTTGGTAGTTTCTAGCCTTTGAGGGAATGGTGGTTCTTATTCAGTCTACTTAACTTGCTTCAGTTTAGGATTTTTGGGTGCATTTGGCTAAATGGAATCATTTAGAGGCTCCTCTTCCTCTTCCATAGGAAGTTCAGTGATAATGGGCTTGGAAGGGGCTAATAAAATAGTTCTTGAATGAAGGTGGATGCCACTTACACTCACAACATATGTAGTGAATTGATTTGAATCACCAGAATATGCAAGTTGTTGTGGTTTTTTATTTGGATTCGGTGTGGGATGAGTTGGTAGTTGAGTGGGTTTAGGTTCATTTGAGTTTGGATTAGTAGGTGGAGGCATTATAGCAGCTTGTTAGAGCTGAGAAGGTGGTTGCATGTAACCAGTCATCTGGGTAGGCCATCGTTATCCTCCTCTCCATTGATTTGTGTGCTACCAATTTACTAGAAGTGGTTGCTAGTACCCTTGAAATTGTTTCCAATTTCCCTTAGGTCACTACCATTGGGGTGGAGAATTCTGATGACTGGTCCAAGCATTTGGAGGGTTTCTCTAAGGTTGTGGAGGAAATCCTCCATAACTGGTTGGATATGGGGGCTGCAATTGGTTACCAGATGAATAAGGATTAAAATATGGCCCAACATAGGATAGTGGATCCGATGGTATACCTTGTCTGGGAGCCCAAGGATTCCTTCGTGCAACATAGTAGACTTGGTATTCTTTAATATGAATTGGATTAAACTTAGGTGGGATCTACTTACTTTCAAGGTTAGTTGCCATCTTGCATTTGCAGTCCTTCTTTTGTATGAAATGAGGGCAATACTTTGTCAGCATTGTCTCTACCTCCTCTTGCTTCTTATTGGCCTGAACTATATCCAGTTGATTAGCTATTGTTGATAATGTCTTGCTTGAAGTCAACCAGCAAATGAGTGATCTCCATTCTTGAAACTCCATCGGTAGTTGACTTACCCATGGAAGATTGATAAGCTCTCCCTTTCTTCGAAGCTGCCCTAGAGTAATTCTAGCATATTTTCCTTATATCTTCCCAAGGAACTTGAGAGATATCTCCTCCTTCCATGAGATCCAGGGCATTAGTGCAGCTATCATTGATTCCTCTCAGGAAAAGAAACTTTTGTGAGTCCTCATTAAGTGCATGGTGTGGATATTTTTGATAAACCTTACAATGTAGTCTTCTAAGCTCTCATCTTCCTTTTGTTGCATCTTGAAGATGTCACCTCCTCTCATATCACTACCCCTGCAATATTCCTTGTATTTCTAAAGTAATTTTGTCTTCATGTCTTCCCAAGTTGCCATGGTATCTTTGCCTAGGATCATAAACCATTTTAATACAGCTTGTTTCAAAGTGGTGGGAAATAACTTAAGCCTAGGGGCATCAGTGGTATAATCATAAATTCTACAAAGTATATCAAACTTGAATAAGAATGTATCAAGATATTTTGTCACAACTCCATAAAACTTGGGGAGTGTTGAGGCAGGAATGTTCTTGATATTGTGAAGCCCATCTTGATGGGCAACGGGGAAAGGAAAAGATAGTTGGTTCTATTTATTCCTATTTGCATCACCCATGCCTTCTTGATGTGGCTCCAAAACAAAGGGGTTCTCAAGCTGATTTTGGTCTTCAAAGGAAACTTCAAAGCTAGTCAAATCAAGATATGTGTCAACAAAGGGATGTGGATTTTCTTCTTCCTCTTCTTCTGATAGATGTTGGTACTCAACTAACTAGAATGGACGTGGATTGTTAGGAATAAATATCCCATAGCCATCTCTTCTCCTTATTCTATGCATGTAGTATCACTCACTATCAATCAATTCACATAATGAATTGGTAAAGAATAAGGGGGGATCATTACTTCCTAAATGAGGATATGCTAACAACTTTCAGAAGCACTATAGCAAGAAACTACCAATGACTCCAAAATATTTCCTAGCTTCACACCATCCTTGGAAATGATGCCAAAAATGTTGGCCTCCTACAATGACTTCATAACTAGGCCTTTATGGTTGTGATTTAGAGACTAGGCGTCTGACCTGAACAACTATTCAATCATCATGAAGGTGCATTTAATTTTTCAACCTAGGGATGTGAAATTGAAATGGGTCAACACAATATGTACACTAGGGGCTCAAGTAGTCATTGCATTCTACAGCTAAGAAACACAATACTAAAAGTAAATTGCTAGAAAGAAATGAAACAAATGTTAACATCGATTAACAATTATGCTATGCTCAAATCCAGAATGAGAATGGGTCTCTAAACAACAACAAGAAACTACTCTATCGCTTGGTTGTAGGAATAGTCACAAAATGAAATTCTAGTGGCTGTAGGAACAGTCAATTCCAGATTCCTAACTAAGTACTACACAACAAATAATACTAAGCTAATGCTAAACTAAGAAGACAAATTACTCACCAAGTGGGCCCCCTTGGATAAGTATCCTCTAAGCTAACATAAATTAAAATGCTCGAACTCAGATTTATTTCATTTGCTATAGATCATGCATACAAAAAGTGATGTATTTGTATTATTGAAACTGGAGAATGCGAGTAAAAAGAATTTGTGCAACTCCGAGGGAAAGAGCATCAGATTATTATTTATACTACAGCTAAGAACGATAGTCAACTCCATGACTTGGAGGATTCGATTCAAGGAAAATAGGGGAAAGTGGAGTGATGGAAGTTACGCATGCAAAGAATCTGGCCAGATAGGCAAGTCAAAGCACATGTTTAGCACAACAATAATGCCTATGCATGCTTGATCATTAAGGCCCACTACAAGGTGGTTACATTTAGTTGTATGAAGAATCTTTGTTCTTGATTGCCTTTGACTTGGAACGATTCCTTAGTTGGACATTATGGTGCATGCCCAGTTTGCGGGTCTTCCTCAGCTTAGCTCATTGAATCTGCATGATAGAATCAATACGCATAATAATTGCACATCTATAACCACTGTAGGAAGCATCCATAAATCACATGAAAAATCAATATAGATAACCCACACATTATGCCAAATGTCGTTAAGGTTTGCACGGATAGGATATTATGAAATGTCAATGGTTTGAGGGAAATATTATGCCAATATCAACACTTAAGAATCAAAGTTCATGACATCCATTAGCAAATAGACTATATATTTACCAAAAATTAGACCAAAAACTAGGCTCATCACTACTATTGAAACTATTCCTCCACCTCCCACCAACATTTGGACACCTACCTTTGGTGTTCCTCATGTTCCTGAAGATCCAACATAGATACACACTTTGCTTGAACTTCACTATTCCACCATCACTTTGACATTTAATTTAAAACCTTCTTCATCCACACCTATGAGTACCACAAGAATTCCTACCATCACACAAAATAGTATAGACCAAAAATCTAAAAAAACACACAAGGGCATGTCAATATCGTATCACAGAATAAACCCTCAATGCAAATAGGGACATCTTTATCCAACCCTCTGGTGGGTTCATCCATTCCATCTACCATTACAATATCATCCACTATTATTCCAAGTCAAAACAATCCCTTGGTTACAAGTTCTATCAATCTTGGGAATACCTTGATCATAAATCCTTTGTTTACATCTTTTGTAGAAGGCAATCCTCAATAAATAGGACAAGGAAATCTTTTCAATCAATGGACTCAAGGACCTAGTGTGTCATTTCCATTGAAAAATTTAATGACATAATCTTTTCCAACATCTCCCTTTTCTATGCCAAATTAATCAGGATCTCAAACATACATTCCTCCACCTCATTCTACCATATTGCAAGGAATGTTGAACCAATGGAATCCTCCACCTTTCACCAATAATCCGCTAACCACTCAAAACATAAATATCCCTAATCCTTCATAGATGTCTCAACAACCACTTGATCTCACATTGCAAGCACAACAAACTTATCAGCAAGATATACAACAAAAACAACAACAACAAGAAGCAAGCAAGCAAATTTAGCACAACAACAACAAGCACAACAAACAGCCTTAGCAACTCAACAAGTAGCCTTAGCTCAACATCAACAACAACAACAACAAGTAGATTTAGCACAACAACAACAAGATTCACAAGTAGCCTTAGTACAATAACAACAACAAGCAACTTTATCCCAACAACAACAACAAGCACAACAATCAGCGTTAGCATGAGCTCAACAAGCAACCTTAGCACAACAACAACAGGTAGCTTTAGCACAAAAAAACATCAAGCTCAAAAAATAACCTTAGCACAAAAACAAAATCAAGCTCAACAAGCATCCTTAGCACAACAACAACAACAAGAGCAAGCGGCCATTTCCCAAAAAGTAGCTTTAGCAGTACAACAATCCATGTAACAACAAGGACAACAAGCAACTTTACTAGCACAACAACAACAATAGGCCCAACAACAATTCCTAGTGGCACAGCAAAAACAACAAAAATCCTTACTAGCTCAACAATACGCCCAACAACAACAACAAGGTTCCTATTATCCTCATATGAACATTGTCAATCCAAATACATCAAGAACATATTCATCACTTTCACAAAATCTCACACCTTCATACACCCCATATAACTCATCTCTCATCCCACCATATGTTCCTCCACCTAAATCACAAGATGATCTAGCATCACAATTGAAAGTACTCCCACAAGAAATGCAGGATAGGTTCGCATGGGAAAGACAAAGAAATCTCATACACAAAACTTGTGTCCTTACCCATTGATCGAAACATAGCAATGATGACATTTCCTCCTAGTTTTTAAATCCCCAAATTTGACAAATACATAGGGAGAGGAAGTCATGTTGACCATATCAAAGAATTTAACATCATGTGCATGGAAGTGGCTTACAATGATTCATATGTAATGGGCCTCTTCCCTTGAAGTTTAATAGGTAATGTTATGGATTGGTTCTCTCATTTTTATTTTGGTATAAAAACTTTTCAAGAAATCACTGACAAATTCATCAATCACTTCTCCTTCAATCTTGACATGGATGTTATTCTAGAAGAGTTGTACACTCTCAAACAAAATCCAGGAGAAACCTTCGCTAATTTCTTACAACAATAGAGATAAAGAGGTAGTAAAAGAAAGTGGCCTCTCCCCAACAAACAACAAGTGGGAATCATTATAGCCAAACTTTATCCAAATATATCATTCCACTTGAAAATGCAATGCATCACATCATATGACAAGCTTGTTCCAAGAGATCTTAACATTGAAAGAGCCCTAATCTCACAAGGAAATACTCAAGCATACATAGACAACCATCCTTCAACTAGTTTAAATGAGAAACCCCGTGTATGGGCTAAGAAAAAAAAATGTCACAAATGATGGTGTAGTAGATGCTAAGGTCATACTAAGTGCTCCTAGACCCAATAACAATCAAGTTGCTAACATCCAAAAAACTATGCAACAAATGGTACCACCTCAGAACAATTAGATCACTAACACCAACATGCAACATAGGAAAACTGGTAACAAGAATAATTATCCCAAACACAAGTACACACAGTTATTGGAACCCATTGAGACAATCATGAAGAAATTTGTAGAGTCAAATTTGATAACACTTCCTAAATTTGAAAACTACCAAGAACCACAAGAAAATTCATCCTAGTACAATGATCTAGGTGGATACTTGTCAAAAATTGAAGTGTTCCACATGCTCCATATTTAATTACCATGTTGAAGATCTTGTCAAGAGCTTTCCATGCATTTTAAACTGACCAAATCCGATTACATATGTGAAAGTTATGGTCAGTCAAATTTGAGGGTTGACCATGATGATGTGGTAGGAATGATGATGTGGCAAGAATGATGGTGTGGCAAAAATGATGACATGACTACTTAAAATAGAATTTAAAAGTTGAATTCCCTTATATTTAAATTATTAAACCTTTTAAGTTTTAAAATCCCACACTACGAGATTTTTAAGGGGATTTTTAAAGATTCTTCAATATTTTTAAGGATCTTAAAAGATTTTTAGATGATTTTAAAATATTTTAAGGGATTTAAATGAAACTTTTAATGGGCTTAAAATATAAAAATTATTTTCATAAAAGATATTTTAAAACTAAAATTAAAGTTAACCTCCAAACTTACAACAAATTTAATCCCTTATTATTTTTATAGCTTGAAATTATGAGGGCCATGAATATATAGGAGACAGACTAGTTTTATTATAGTTGTTAAAAATAATATTAAAACTAATCAACCTCTAAATGGCTTTCCTACAAGAAAAGACAAAAACAAATAAACAATAATATGGAACCCAAAAAAGACAAATAATTTTTTTTAAAGGGGGTAATGGTTGATATTATTGTTTTATTTTTAAAAATAAGGAAAATCTGTTGTAATGGGGTTATTTTATTTTATATGGTGGTTTAACCCCATATGGGAAAATTATGTAGTTATGGGGGATTTTTGGAGATAGGGTAGGTTTTTGTAATCATATGGTTAAAGACCATATTGAGTAAATTTTATGTATAAAAAGAGGGGAGTTTAGGAGTTTTGGTAACCAAGTGGTGACTTAGAAGTGGTGATTTTTGTGAGATTTTGTTCAACTATGTGCTTTGGATGAATGTTATTCTACTGCATTTGAAGGAGTGGAATATTGTAACTCATGTGGACCAGGAGACTCGATACTATATTCTATTGATGCTTTGTAATTTTTTTGGAGCATAATCAAGTATCAGTCACTCTTTGGAGAAGGACCCGAAGATGTGGCCATATTGGTGAACTCTGTTATCAATTTTTTTTGTCTTCTATCTCCTCTCTCTCTTCTATTATTTTCATCACTTTAATTTGGTTGTTTAATCATCAAATGTTTGTATAAGCATTCTAATTACAAAATTATGGTTCAATATCTTCAGTTTAATCATGGTTAAAATTATTATTCACATGCAACAGTCCTAGATCCTAACATCAGATCATACAATGAGCATGATTTTTGTGACTTTCATAAAATCAAAGGACATAAAACAATAAACTGCATGAAACTCAAGAATATCATTCAAGATCTCATAGAGAACAATACAATATATGTTGAGGTACCAACTAGGAAGTAGGATCTCAAGATATACAAGACCCTTATGACTGATCATAACAAAGAAAACAATGGAAAAGTTGAGGATTACACCAATGCTCAACTTACTTATTCCAATGTAGTTACCTCCTATGATAGCATTATCACTATTGTCACCATGAAAGGAGCTAGTATGGAATGTGGAGTCAACACATGATGTGGAAAAATAACTATTTAAGGAGTTGTCCCAGCTCAATCTAGGACACAAACTACTTTTTCTGCATCTAATCCTAGTAAGTACAATCTTGCAGATCAGCTTAAATAGACCCCCACTCAAATATCAATTTTAGAAATTTTAAGGTTATCTCCTACACATGTAGGGAAAAACTAGAAAAAATCCTTGTCTAAGTCATATGTTCCTAAGAAAATTGATATTGATCAGTTTCAAGCTATGATAGGGCATATCACTAACCATATTCTTACCTTTTTTTCAAGAAATATTTACCATCACAACCATCTCATAACCATGCTTTACACCTTCAAGTTGTCATCCATAAAAACAAGGTCAAAAGCGTCTTGGTAGATGGAGGTGTTGGTCTAAACATTTGTACCCTATAGTTGATCAAGGATCTAGGCTATTTCGAAGATACTATTGAGAAGAAAAAGAGTGTAAGAGACCTGTCTGTCTCTAACTTCTAAAAACTTATGTTGAATAACTAGGGTTTGTAATTTTTATAAATTTTCTCAATTATTACCAGACAAAAAATATGTATACAAGAAAATTAACATTTTTCTAAAGCATATCATGTAATGAAATACAACTAGAAACATAGATAAATTATGAAAATGAAGCTTTATAAGAAAGATACCTGGAAATGATCTTCTAATAGTGAAATGATGTTGAAACCCTAAAACCCTTATTCTGAAATTCTTTTGTAAATTCGTTGAAGCACAATGTTGACTCCTGGATGAAGCCAATCCATAGGCAACCCTTCAACTAATCTTTCACAACCTCAATTATGCCGATCAATGAGAGTTTTCATTCCCACTGATCAAAAATTTGAAAACCCTAGGTTTCCATCCTTTAGAGCCAAGCTCTCCAAAAACATAAATCCAATATGTAAAATGATCCAATGAACCCTTCATTTACTTTTCAGTGGCATATATATATTTCTCCAATTTGGTTGATCCTTCTAGAAGTCTCCTTTTAATCATTTAAAATAATATTCAATATTTTCCTTTCACTTTAATAAATGCTTTAATAAATGGGCGCTCATTAAATAATAATATTTAATGTACTTTAAGTGACCTTTTGAGGGTCATGGCCCCATCACACATAAAGTGAATTTAAAACTTTATAATTGCACCTTATAATTAATTATTAATAAAGTAATCACTTTATTAATAATTAAATAACATAACTTCACAACTAATAATTATTTCTCAGTTCTGTCTAAACCTAGGGGTTAACCATTGTATCCCTTGCCCATCCAACTACCTTACTAAAAATAGTTAGGGTCAGTTTCTATCAACCACTGATTTACTATAAATATTAAATCCCTCAAAAATGAACCAAAGACTTTTGAATATCAATGGCCTCATAATGTAAGAAGGACTTGGAGAGATAAACAATGACAAATGCCACCTAGAGAGCTCCATAACACCCAAACCAAACCCTCTAATCCACCACACTAGCCTACGAGGGTCAATTGATAGGCTAATCCTCCAAATACTGATGCTCGTAAAAATGGGGACATTACAAAGAGTACCATCATTAGAGCATATGATGACCAAGAATGAGTATCACAAGGAATCATTACACTTCCCATCCAATTAGGACCTCTTATTTTTAAAAATACATTCCAAGTACTTGATCTTGATCTTCCCTATAACATACTACTTGACCAACCTTGGATCCATGCTCTGAAAGTTGTAGCCTCAACCTATCATCAGTGTGTGATGTTTCATTTTGAGGGTAGAGAAATCACTATCCGTCAAGATCTTGAGTGTTTCTACTACTACAAGAGCCTTTAGGCCAAGTTTTATAAGATCCCACAAATACCCAAGAATGATGGACTTTCACCATCAAGCTAATTTGTTGAACCATCATCTCTAGCCTCTACCTCATCATAAGTACCAATTGTGAAAATCATACCTAATGTCAAAGCAATAATCCAAGATGATGGTTGTGGAAGCTACAAAATATTAAAAAACACCTTTGTCTTAGGAGAGTTACCTATTTCTCCTCAATCTCATGGGAAACCTACATCTAGCACCAAAGAACCATAAATAATCAATATGGTAGCTACTACCTTTACCAAATGGGGAGACTTGAATCAAGAAGATGTCTATGAGCAAGATATCTCTAAAATCCTCTATCAAGATGAATGAACTATTCCTATTCTTCTTATGAAAAATGACAACAAAGGTCTATAGCTAATGTAGAGTATGGGGTATACCAAGAATAAGAAGCTAGGATAGAATGACAATGGTTTACTAGAACATATCGTTCTTGAGAAATGACTAAAAAATATTGGCTTAGGTTATACTACTATCAAGGTCACATTTGTTTGCAAAGGTATTGTTTCTAAACGATTTGATGCTTCCTCTTGGTCACCTACATCACGTGATACAACCTTAGATGACTTTCCCCTTGATTTTTTTTGACCTATTTGGGAACACAACCCTCTTCACATATCTATAACATCCTTTGTCTCAAACAACCAACCAACTGAAATACACCTAGTATAATCGTAACTCATCAACATGGACTAACAAAGACCACTGGTTCTAGATTTATTCAAAAATGATGAAGCAATCTTAGAATTTATGGGACTCTAAGACAACTTATCATTGGTAGATCACAAATCAGGCTTCAACATAGAGCTTGATACAAGGGCATACTATGGGGAGACAATTGAATCCTTCAGTCACAAAATAAATGAAATGCAATTAATATGCAGACCCTTGAGTGAAAACCACCTAGTGGAACTCTTTGGTCACAAAATAGTAAAAAAAAGGATGCATCTGACAGTGAAAACTTCTCTAAGGTGCCCAAGGATGAGGGATTCAATCTCTCACTTAGTGCAATGCATCCAAAGAAGTTGACAGTACTAGCAGAAAAGGCTACTCCAGTTAATGTGGGAATTGAAGAATCACCTAAGATTACTTTTTATGTTGAATCCTTGTTGGAAAAAGAATACACGAACCTTGCAACACTACTTAAAGAGAGAAGAGATAACTTTACATGGTCATACACAAATATTCTAGGGCTTGATCAAAAAGTGTTTGTACATCACTTAGCAATTTATCCTGATGCCAAACTAGTCAAGCAAAAATTAAGGAAGATGCACCCTTAGATACTACTCTTGGTTAAACTACAACTACAAAATATTCTTAATTTTGGATTCATCTGATTGATAGATTATCTTGAGTGGGTTTCAAACCTAGTACTAGTCTCAAAACCCATCGGGGGCATCAAAATATGCACTAATTTTATAGATTTAAACAAGGCATGTCCAAAGGATGATTTCCATCTTCCCAACTTTGACCTCATTGTAGATTTAATAGTTAGTCATGAAATGTTTTCACTCATGGATGGCTTTTCAGGATACAATCAAATTATAATCACCAAAGAGGATCAACATAAAACTACTTTTATGTGTCCATGGGGAACCTACTACTGGAATGTGATTCCATTTGGGTTGAAGAATGCAGGAGCTACATATCAAAGAGCAATTACCCTCATCTTTCATGACATGATCCATAAAATAATTGAAGATTATGTGGATAATATTTTGGAAAAATCAAAGAAGATAAGTGAGCACATACAAATCCTAGGACCTATCTTTGACAAACTTGAAGAATACAAGGTATGATTGAATCCAAAAAAGTGTGTGTTTGGGGTCACATCAGGAAAACTTCTTGGCTTCATCATTTCACAAAGAGGGATAGAAATTAATCCAACAAAGGTAAAATCCATCCTAGACATGGAACCACCACAAAAATTAAAACAAATGAGAGGATTACAAGGAAGGTTGCAGTCAATTAGAAGGTTCATAGCTCAAATATTAAATAAGATTTACCCCTTTTCGTATCTTCTCCATAAAGGGATAACCTAAAAATGGGATGAAAATTTTGATAAAGCTTTCCAACATATCAAGGATTATATACTAACACCTCCAGTTCTCATTTTGTTGATACCAAACAAGCCATTGATCATGTACATCTCAGCAACACCAACACTAGGATTTCTTTTATTATAACATGATGAAAACGGAAACGAAAGAGCCATATACTACATTAGCCAAACCTTGGTAGGCTATGGGATGAACTATTCACCCATTGAGAAAGCATGCCTAGTAGTATTTTTTGCTTCAAAAAGTTCAGGAATTACATGTTGTCACACCAAATCAAGCTCATGATGAATATTGATCCATTAAAATATCTCTTATAATCCAAAGCAACCGTCACAGGACGAATGGCTAAATAGGTAATGATCTTGACAGAGTTTGACATAAATTATGTAGAGTGAAAAGAAATCAAAGGACAAGTGATCAAAGACCAGCTAGCAGAGGCACCCATATATGATGAGAACCCTTTAATATATGAGTTCCATTATGAATCAATGTTTCTTATTAATCTCATAGCTCAGTGGAAGATGTACTTTGACGGATCATTCACCCAACCAAGATCAGGAGCTGGAATTCTTTTCATCACCCCCAAGGTGATTGAATCCCAAAATCATACAAGTTATCATTCCCATGTACCAATAACATTGTTGAGTACAAAGCCTTGATAACAGGTCTCAAGATAGCAGTTTAGTGGTAGATACAAGAGATGAAAGTCTATGGAGACTCACAGCTGGTTATCAACCAAGTCAATGATGACTAACAAACTAAAGATGAAAAGCTCACTCCTTACAAGAAGATGGTGGATAATTTCAAAGATCTTTTTATAGACATAAATTTTGAGCAAATCCCTCACATGAACAATAGAGCAACAAACATCATGGAAATAATTGAATCACTACTAGACATGTCGAACAACATCCTCCAATATGAATTCTTGGTACAAAAACTTATTTTACCAACTTTTTAAATCCCTGAATCTGAATTCACGTGTGTCATTTTTGGTCCTGAATCCCTGTGGTATGATGGCATCTTTACTTATCTTAACAGAGGAAATCTTCCATCGGATATCACCTCAATCCTTAAAAATGCCTTTGTCAGAAAGGTATCTCGATTTATGATCCTAGGTGATACCCTTTATTGTTGAAGTATCAAAGGGAAATTACTACGATTTCTTAACCAAGAGGAAGCCTTAACTACTCTAATAGAAGTATACGATGGCATATGTGGGTTCCATTCTAGTTGTATGACATTAGCTAAGAAACTGTTGAGGATGGGGTACTATTGGCCAACCATGGAAAAAGAAGCTCATCAGTATGTGTGGAAATGCATCCAGTGTCAACAGTATGGGGATCTAATTCATGCTCCAACTCAAGAATTGCAATCAATGATCACACCATGGCCTTTTTCACAGTGGGGACTTGACCTCATAGGAAAAATTACTCCAACCTCATCCAATAACCATAATTTTATCATAACCACCACTGAGTACTTTACTAAGTGGGTTGAAGCCATTCCTATGACCTACATAATGGGGAATTAGATAGCCAAATTTATCTTGAATTACCTAATTTTCTATTATGGTGTACCACAAACTCTTATCTCAGACAACATAACACCATTCAAGGATCAAGATGTGAAAGAGTTGTGCCAAAGATTCAATATCCAACACCAATTCTCTACCCCGTACTATCACCAAGGCAATGGCCAGGAAGAAGCAATGAACAAAACTAACCTAAAAATCCTAAAGAAAATAGTTAATGACACTAGTTGTGACTAGAATTTTTAGCTAAATCCTGCTCTTTGGGTTTATCAAACTAGTATCTACATGACTACAGGTGCAACCCATTTCTCCCTAGTCTATGGATCAGAAGCCATCTTTCCTATTGAGGTTGAGCTCCCATAATTATGAATGTGATTGAAATATATAATAACTGAGGAAGAATACAGAGTGTCTTGACTCAATGAGCTAGGATTTCTCGATGAACATCGACTTGACGCCCTTAATCACTTTCAAGTATATCAAAAAATGATTGAAAAAAAAACTATAACAAGAGAATAAAATGTTTGTCATTCAAGGTAGGTGATCTTGTCTTAAATAAAAATCAGAAGAACCTTCTAGATCAAGACAACAAAGGTAAGTTTGAGCCTAATCGGTTGGGTCCCTTTGTCATCACAACAAGCTATGGATTAGGAGCATACCAACAATCAACCCTTGAAGGTGAACCCTTCCATGAGACAATCAACATCTTGCATCTAAAAAAAAATTATGCCTAAACATGAAGGGTGTAAGAAAATACAAAAAGATCAAAAAAGATCAAAATCCAAAAAGAGAAAAAGGATTGAAAAAAGAAACAATTTTTTTTTTCCTCTAGTGAAAACCACTTCGGTGACATTTTGGGCAAGTACCTTGGTGAAAACCTAGAAAATAGACACCTTGCATAAATATAGCATCTCCATCTATTCCTTGGATCTTTTGGCCTGTCATTCTTTGAATCGCCATTCATTCCTCATATGCATCCTCATCGTGGCTTGTCACTGTAAGGTATTGTTAACACAAGGATTTGCACCTGATGCTAAGTTCAAAAACTCTTAAATCCCATGCAACATGGGACTACTCTTAGGTTGTGGCTATCCTATAATGAGGGTAGACCTCTAAATTATGGGCTGGATCCCTTTGAATATTTCTTAATTACTATTGATTCAGATTGGAAAAGGGTAAGAAGGATGATGTAGAAATTGAAAATAACTAAACTATGAGGTGATTCACCAACTAAAATGTGATTTGAATTTTCCTTTAAACCTCACAAGATAACTCAACCAATGAAGCTAAAATGATCCACTACTCAATATAATATGTTTTCAATAAATGTTTCATCTAAAAGGATCCTATGATTGAAGTTTTCTTAAAATAAAACATTGATGTTTTTATAACAACTATTCAACAAATGGAAGAAACATAGTCAAAGACCTACACTATAACATACTACACCTAAACAAGACACTGAAGAAATAAGATAAAATAATTATTTCATATAAATCACAAAATTTTAATCTAATAACTCACATGCAATGCTTGCACAAGATAGATCTGAGAAGGAAATGAGCCTTTTATTGAGAACTAGGAGATATCTGCATTACAAATCTATAGAACTTATAATAAATGAGCTACAAAGCAAGTGCAATCTACTACAATAGTCACCAAACTCAGAACTAGATGAAAGAAATGAGAGAAGAGAAATACTCATAGAAAATGCTCCAAGAAATGATGTGTTGTCCATCCTCTCCCTTAGATCAAGCATATAATTGAAAGAGAACTTCTCCAAAAATGCATAAAGATTTGTTAATCTCTAAAAAACTTCATGGGTCGTATGCAACTGAAAACCCCTCCAAAATAGGGTTGTCGTAGACACCGAAATTTGGTTTAAGCCCGCGACTTCAATATTCTTCATAATTCATATTCTTCATGGTCATGATTAAATAATGTCAATTATTTAATTATTCTCTATAGTCTGTTCATTCTTCTATTAATTAAATAATCTTAATTATTTAATTAATTCACACTTTTCTTTATTCTATCTCATTAATTAAATAAACACTTTTTATTTAATTATGTTACTAATAAACCTTATCCTTCTTGTCAAATTAAATAAATTCTTATTTAATTTACTCTTTATCATACTTCAACTATAATTAAAATAAATTCTTTATTTATTTAATTATTCATATAAATCCCTTCATCACTTAATTAAATAAATCTTATTTATTTAATTATTCTTCAAATATCAAATCTTGAATTAAATGAATTATTTAATTCATGAATTCTATTTTAACACATTCCTCTATATTTAGATAATTGTGTGAGTTATCTAAGTATTCAATTTTACTTAAGATCTATTCAAATCACTCAGTTAACTCTTGATTTAGTGTCTGAGTGGCATTCTTGAGTAATCTCTTCGTCAAATCATTCAGTCATCTAGTTCTAACTCATTTGCATGTACATGCAGATTAATTAAATATTCCTATTTAATTAATTAAATCTTGTGCGTGCATTCGAACAAGAGTTGCTTTAATCCATCTTCATCTTTGTCATGCAAAGATAATTCTTCTATTTTCGAATACCAAACTTGAAAATTAAATCATTTATTTAATCTTTAATTCTATTTCTAATTTATATCACTCATGTCATTACTAACTGTTATCAGAATGCATGACTGATTAGTCAATCTCAACCATCCATTGATCTTTCAATCCAGGCCTGTCGTTCAAATAATGAATTTTCTATAAATTGATCTGGTCTTCATCATTCCAATCTCTCTTGAAATCTTATGAATTTTTAGAGCACCTATCTTGAATCTTCGATGTTTTGCTAAATTACTATCATAGGGTATACTTTCACGAACCTTTCAAAATATGAGGGCAATTATACTACAATAGAAAAATGGAGAAGGGAAATCAAGATGAATCATGCAAATACGTACAAATTTGGTGAGATTGTTCAAGTTTTATTTACATTTTTTACTTTCCTTTGTTCTTTCTTGCTTAGCATTAGATTGCATTTATATTTGCATTGCATGTTTTCTTTTAATCTTTTCTTTCTGCACTTTCTAGATGTTACATTTGGTGAACCTGATGTGAAGACACCATCTTCGCGTATCCATAGACTTTTACTTTGATTTTTTTGTAGATTTTTTGTACGGAACAATGCATCAGCTTGACAAAACACTGCAATTGAAATTTGAAGATGCATCAGTTTGACAAAGTGACGCAATTGACTTTCTGAACCGTATCTGACACCAGAAACAATGCATCTAACAAATTTTGATGTATCTGCAAATTCCTAAACCGCAACTGATTGGTAAAATACCAAGAACGCAATTGTCGAGAACATCGACGCATCTAACTAGTAAAACAATGATGCAATTGATTGGTAACCTTTCATTTCTATTTTCATAAATCTAAAATTTTCAATTGATTTGTGTGTTACTAATATTAGATTTTCATCATGTGGGCTTTTTTTTTTGGAGTTAACGAGTTTTTGCAGGACAATTGGCGTGTACTAACAACATAGCAGAGTATGAAGCTCTAGTGACAGGGTTACACATGGCAGTCAAGTGGAAAATTAAGAATCTATAGGTATATGGTGATTCTCAACTAGTAATCAGATAGGTAAATGATGATTATGAGACTAAGGATGAGAAGCTTGCTCCCTACAAATGCATGGTTGATAGCTTTAAAGAGTACTTTCACAAATTCGAATTTCATCAGATACCTTGTGTGTTAAACAGGGAAGCAGACGCTATGGCTACAATTGCATCACTTCTTGACATTCCTAACAACATGCCTAAGTTTGAGTTCTTGGTAGAGCAACTTTTGGTCCCAGCCTATGATATCCCAGATTCCGAAATGGTGTGTGACATTGTTGGTCCTGATTCCCTACGGTACAAAGAAATCTATGACTACCTTCATGGCGAATTCATGCCCACTGGCCTATCAAACAACCAACGTAGAACATTCCTCTGCAAGTTAGCCAAATACACCATTGTCAAAGATACCCTATATAGACACGCCTTAGATAATACCTTACTGAGATGTATTGATTCTACTGAAGCACAAGCAACCTTGTGTGGGGTACATGAGGGTTTATGTGGTTCCCATTCTAGTGTTCCTACCTTAGCCAAAAAGATTATGAGACTTGGTTATTACTGGCCTACTATAGAAAAAGACTCATATGTCTTTGTAACAAAATTCCCCCAATGCCAAGTTCATGGAGACTTGATACATGCACCCGCATAGGAGCTCCATCCTATAGCGTCACCATGGCCCTTTGCCCAATCGGGACTTGACCTCATAGTTAAGATCCACCCCACATCATCTAATGGACATAAATTCATTATCATTGCCACTGAGTATTTTACGAAGTGGATTGAAGCCATTCCTATGACATACATTATTGGCACACAAATTTCCAAATTTATCCTAAATTATATCATCTTCTGGTATGGTGTCCCTCAGTCCATAATTACCAATAATGGTCACCCATTTAAGAATCAAGAAGTCTACCATCTGTGTAATGAGTTTCATATTCAACATCAATTTTCCTCTCCATACTACCCACAAGGTAATGGCCAAGTAGAGGCATCTAATAAAACCATCATTAGAATTCTCAAGAATACTGTCAATGATGTTTGTCGTGACTGGCATTTACAGCTTAATCTTTCCTTATGGGCTTATCACACAAGTATCCGTACTCCCACTGGTGCCACTCCCTATTCACTAGTATTTGGTTCTGAAGCTATTCTGCCTATCGAGGTCGAGATTCCTTCCCTAAGGGTATCCTTGAAAGGCCACATTGATGATGAAGAGTACCAAGTATCGAGACTCCATGAGCTAGAATTCCTGGATGAGCGAAGACAAAAGGCACTAGACCATCTCCAAGCATATCAAAATCACCTTTGTCGTAGCTATAACAGGAAGGTATTGAGCAGAAAATTTGACATTGGTGACCTAGTTTTAATGGTGAACCCAAAGAATCAAGCTGAAAGAGACAAACCAAGAAAGTTTGAACCAAACTGGTTAGGACCTTATATTGTTATAGAAGCTTTTGGATCAGGAGCATACCAACTCTCTACTCCTGAAGGGGAACCATTGTCCTCACCAATCAATAGTATTCATCTAAAGAAGTTCTACACATAGCTTCTGAGAACCTTGTCTTAATTACCAAAAATACAAAAAAATCATAAAATAAAATAAAAAATCGTTACCAAGGTGAAAACCTGGCAAATAGGCATTTTGGTAACAAAAAATAAAATAAAATTAGATAATCCAGAAAATAGTAAAGACAAATAATTTTTCCAATAGTGAAAACCACTTCGGTGGTGCTTTGGATAGGTACCATGGTGAAAACCTAGCAAACAGGCACCATGTGTACTTAACTCTACTCTGTCTACTATTATTCTAATCTAGCCTATCCCTGTACATAGTCCACTATCTTGTACATAGTCCTTATCCCTGTACATACTACCTATCCCTATACATATCCCTTATCTTTCATATCCATCGCTGGTATATACCATTCATAATAAGTGGTAGTCTTTCCCATAACCTGGAACGATTGACATCGAGTGCATTTCATATCCCCCATTTTACCCTATTCATAATCATTTGGTCTTATACTCTACTGGGGGAAAACACTTGATGTGTGTCATATTGATTGTTCCATTGGCTGTGTTGAAGATGTAAAACCATATAAAAATCCACAAACATCACAAAATGACCTAAGAAAACACAAAAACATCAGAAAACTTCAAAAAGACAAAAAAATCAAAACATTTCAAAAATCCAAAAATAGAGTCAAAGTCAATTGCACTTGTTAGTCTTTGTCGTTTGTCGAACTACATTGCCTCTATGAATAGACATAGGCAAGGCCATCTACCAAGGTTCCCTCGAGGCTTTAGGTTAGTCCATTTAGGTTTGTCTGTATAAAATCATGCTTCAATTCATATGTCTATATGACAAGTTCATTGGTCGTGTTGAACTACGAGGTCTCTACATGTATAACGTAGGGAAGACCATCAATTGATAAGCCCCCAAGGCCACACTAGGTCAATCCATTAGGGTTTGTCACATTCACCTTCACACACATCTTCTATTTGTAGTCAGTCTTGTCAGTCAAAGTCAGGTCAAACTTTGTGTGTATAACGTAGGCAAGGCCATCAATTGATGAGCCCCTGAGGCCACACTAGGTCAGTCCTTTTGGGTTTGTCGTCACACACAGTCAATTGTCCACACATTGTATTATGTCATGCATCAATCTGGTGAACAAGTTAGCAATGTATCTAAGTCAAATCAAACAACTTGCCAAACGAAACAATCAAAATAGATCAACAAATGTCTCCTACAGGATGTGTCCTTTTTGGAAACAGACATCATCACAACAACCAACCGGTATCTTATTCAGGATGAGTCCTTCCTTAATAAAGCTATCAGCAAAACAATCTATGTCTTATAAAGGATGAGTCCTTCCTACATAATCGACATTGTCAAACAATCAAACATAGCCTTACATAGGTTATCACATCAACTACATCTGACTCAATGTCTTATACGATACATGTCCTTCTGAAACCAAGCTTTTTCATGCCTTATACAGATAGTCATAACATCGAAACCAAACTCATAGTCTTATCTGGTTTGTGTATCTCCTGAAATCAGGCTTTATCAATCAATCCTTTTATCAATAAAAACAAATCAAACAAACAAGATCAAGTTTTGGCAAATATTTTACTGGCTTTTTGACTTTATGGCTTATTTATCTTATCATTTTATTTGACTTGATGACTCAAAATTATGTTACTAGTTTTCTCAAGGATGTCCCATGAAGGATTTAGAGAAGCAACGATGTATCAAAATTCTATTTTCTTTGACTATTGTCTGTCAATTGTCTTTTAAATTGGATTTTGAGTCATGTTACTAGTTTCCTCAAGGATGTCCCATGAAGGATTTAGAGGAGCGATGACTTCTCATGACCCATCTTTTACTTTGTTTGTTGTCTGTGGTTTGTCTTGACAAAAAGACTAGGGAAACTTGTGCCCTTAGTATGAGTTAGCGACAATCCTTGTCTACGACTATTTTTTGTTAGCAAGTGGATGACCTTACACACCTTAATCTATGTCATATCATGGTGTTTCTCTCCATTTGTATTAGTCCTGCCCAATGATTATAAAGTGCAATACCTTTTGTGATACAGTGAAACATCGAATATTGCTAATACTAACATCCATCTCATTTCTTTTTTTATTATTTCTCAATCTTTCTTTCCGCACTAACAGTTCTTCTTTCTTGCATTATGATGGAGTCTTGTGACACAAAACAATATCATTCATCTTGCATATACACATATATGTTAGAAATAAACATACATATAGGCATTTATCATATCTAGGACATCATGGCATGATAGATATTTATCATTATACAATACATATCATCAACATTTATGGACCTCATAAATGTAAATAAATGCATTACATTACATCTGTATAGCATCACATGTAGAAATAATTGTACATATAACATCATATTACATCTCATCATTATACATTGCATACATAACATTTATCGACACCATACATATTAATACATACATCATTACATAGAATCAAGCTCATATCATAAGCTGCATAGACACATCATAAAGAACATACGATCATACATCACAATGCATATCATATAAATATAACATGTATACATAAACAACTGCATAATCAATAAATAGAAATACGTATCATGAGAATCGCTGCCAAAATCATATATATATATATATCGCTCAACAGTGTCACATCACAATGTCATAATGTATCAATAAACATGGAGGCCTGTAGGCTATAAAATCATAATACAATGTCTCAGTATATATCAAGAAGTGCCCCTATCCTAAACTGCCACTACTATCATGGTTGGAGTCCGCAGATGAATGATGCCAGGAACCCGATGACCTGTGAGTTGAGTGAGGCCTATCATATGGACCTGATCTCTGTGGCTGCTCCACACCCTCAATGCTAACTGTCCTAGTGTGGGTCTTGGTCTATGACCTACTACTACATGCCTGCGAGAAGATGGTAGCCCGTCTCTCTGGGAGAACCTCTGCCTTGTATAAATCATGGTAATAAGTCTCCCTCTCTCTAGCTCTAACTAACTCTTTGGCAAAGGAAACTAATGGTCTAGTACATAAAGCTCCGAGCTCTGTAAATCTTTGTTCAGTCTCCTATCTCTGAGCTATGGCCTGATCTCTGTCCATGATAGCTCTGTCCCTCTCCATCTATAACACATCCCTCTCGGACATCAGGACTCTCATCTGCTCCTCCAAGGATGCAACCTGAGCATGTAATGTAGCTATATCAGGATCAACTACCCCTGTGTCATCTTGTCTGGCCCTCGATACACCACCCTACTCCTCATCCAACTCCAAAATCTAGTCCTGAATCTCTCTCTCATGATCATCATCCTCATCATCATCCTCCTGATAGGCACGTAACAAGCCCAAGGCATCAATCTCTGCCTCCTCTCTGTCTGCCTCCTCCTCTACAGGGATATCTGGAATGGCCTCCTCTATGGGCTAATCCTCCTCTCCATCAATCTCAACATCCACCTCCTCCCCTCCTCTACCAATATCTAGCATGGCCAAATCCTCCTCTCCCCATCTCTCCTCACAAATCGGTGACAGTGGTGGCCCTCTTCCCCTTCATCCACGTCTCTCTCTCCTACCACCTTATCGACCACCTCCACCATCATCTCCATCATCACCTCGACCTCCTCTACCTCTTCCATGCCTGCCTCATGGTCCTATCCCTCACCACTCTACCGGCACTAGCTAATCTAGATCTATCAAAGGAATCAGCCTATGCACGACCCACCACTGATCATACTCCTTTGTGGTACCTGGTTCTACTGGACCATCTCTCCACTCCTAGGTAACTACCTATAACACATCAATGTCTTCCTCAGCTGTGGCCACTGGAATCTCTGGACCCCATAGGGGGATCTCTTGCAATGACCTCGTGAACTCTGCCCGTCCTCTCAGCACATCCTGCACCTCTCTAAACTACTGCGATACATGATCTGGCAGGTGACACTCTATGATGTGGACATTTGAAATAGTCTGTCTAATCAAGTACTGAGTCTAGCGAAAAAAAGGAAAGTGCTCATCCTCATCAGACCGGTCTGCGCATCCCAAGTATGGCCTCCATGTAAATTGAACCATCATGTCTATAGCATGCCTGAAGTACCCAGTATCTCCTATGTGGTGCTGAGTGTTCGCCCCCACATAGCGGAAGGCATAAGGAGCTTCGTGTTGAATATCAACTCTCACTAGTGGCCGGAAGATAGCAATGTGTTCCCACACCCATACCATCAGGAGTCTGGTACCACAACTCATGGATTGAGCCTCTCGGTAGGCTATATCATGTAAATGAAAATACAACATGCCAAGGAGATAGGGACCCCAAGCATATACCACCCAATGCTCTAACATGCCTACAAGCATCTCCCCCCACCCCACAAGAAAACCATGACCTCAACGGTCAGGAAGTACTATCCCACCTATTAGTGTGCATAATAGACAGTCCAACTACCTATACCTCTGCACTAATACACGCCATCTAATCTCATAATGGTCAAGCCCTAACTACCTAACGTCTGCATGTGGGTAGTATCAACACATCTCGACAATACCCCTCTGGGTATTGTAGCTCACCCATGTGCCTCTGATAGGAAGTTTAAGGATCCTCCACACATCCTCCAACATAACTGTAGCCTCTCTAGTAGGCAAGTGAAAGGAAGACGTCTCCGAGTGCCACCGCTCACACAATGCTATCAATAAACCTCGATTCGCCCGAATCTGGGGAATGTCTGTAACATGTAGCAAACCTAGGTTCCATAGGAATCGTCACTCTACACTCTGCAAGTTGTCTTTGAATTGAAAATTCATTGGTCTCGACTCTTGCATATATACACTGTCCAACACAACCTACAATGGCATTATACATGCCTCATGTTAACATCAAACATCTATCTTAGTGAAAAATGACTAAATTAATTGCAAATCAAATGCGTTATTGTTTTGCAAATGCGTCATTGTTTTGCAAATGTGTCATTCTTTTGCACATGCGTCATTATTTTACATATGCAGTGCATCAAAATCAAATGCGTCATTTAATTATACATATGCGTCACTATTTTTCAAATGTGTAACTTTACAATGCATATGCGTGCATAATCACAAATGCATCTATGCAAATTATCTATTATTTGCAACTGCGTAGATGAAAATTAAATGCATTGAAATAAATGTGAATGTGTCAAAAATGTAAATAAAACTTGAACAATAAACAAATGCAGCTAATTTAAATGCACATGCGATGTTATTTCTCAAATGAGTGTAAGTAAACCACAAATGCGTTGAACTGCACAAAATATATGCTAAACCTACCTACGTGATCTTACACATGCGTTGATCTGCATGCAAATGCGTCATTTGCACATTCACATGTGGCGTTTTAACAAAATGACGCATAACTAAAATTTGAATTAAATGCATAAAAACACATGCAAATTGAAAATTTCAAAATTCAAGTTCGCAGTACATACCGGGGGGTTCGTATCGGTTGGCCATCTGAAGGTCTAGATCCTGTAAGCTTGACGATGGGTGTTCGGAACATGAGACATTGTTGTTGTGGGTGTAGAGCAAATTATCAATTTTCAAAGCTAGGTGGGTGAAAATGAATTGGTTTTTACCCCAATTTCTATATATAACTAGGGTTTTGGTGGCATTCTTTTCTACTGGCCACATCAACTTCCAACTTCAATCGACCTGTACCCGTCTGTACTCCAATTTCAACTCCGTCAACTTCACTGCATTTCTAGCTATCCAATGGACTAATCAGGATCATTTCCAATTTTTTTTTAACTTTTTCAAATATTTTTCAATTTTCCTGAGGGGCCATACCTTCACCTATTCACATTGGGGCATTATTGGGCCATATTTCTTATTGATTTTTTTTAAACAACGCTGAAATGACATTGTATCTAAGAGGGACAAATGTAGACACTTAAATCTGGTTTAAGCCTGTGACTTCAATATTCTTCATAATTCATATTCTTCATGGTAATGATTAAATAATGTCAAATATTTAATTATTCTCTATAGTCTGTTAATTCTTCTATTAATTAAATAATCTTAATTATTTAATTAATTCACACTTTTCTTTATTCTATCTCATTAATTAAATAAATGCTTTTTATTTAATTATGTTACTAATTAACCTTATCCTTCTTCTCAAATTAAATAAATTCTTATTTAATTTACTCTTTATCATACTTCAACTATAATTAAAATAAATTCTTTATTTATTTAATTATTCATATAAATCCCTTCATCACTTAATTAAATAAATCTTATTTATTTAATTATTCTTCAAATATCAAATCTTGAATTAAATGAATTATTTAATTCATGAATTCTATTTTAACACATTCCTCTATATTTAGATAATTGTGTGAGTTATCTAAGTATTCACTTTTACTTAAGATCTCTTCAAATCACTTAGTTAACTCTTGATTTAATGTCTAAGTGGTGTTCTCGAGTAATCTCTTCGTCAAATCATTCAATCGTCTAGTTCTAACTCATTTGCATGTACATGCGGATTAATTAAATATTCCTATTTAATTAATTAAATCTTGTGTGTGCATTCGAACAAGAGTTGCTTTAATCCATCTTCATCTTTGTCATGCAAAGATAATTCTTCTATTTTTGAATACCAAACTTGAAGATTAAATGATTTATTTAATCTTTAATTCTATTTCTAATTTATATCACTCATGTCATTACTAACTATTATCAGAATGCATGACTAATCAGTCAATGTCAACTATCTGTTGATCTTTCAATCTTGGCCTGTCGTTCGAATAATCAATTTTCTATAAATTGATCTGGTCTTCATCATTCCAATCTCTCTCGAAATCTTATGAATTTTTAGAGAACCTATCTTGAATCTTCAATGTTTTGTTAAATCACTATCATAGGCTATACTTGCACAAACCTTTCAAAATCTGAGGGCAATTATACTACAACAACAAAATGGAGAAGGGCAATCAAGATGAATCATGGAAATACGTACAAATTTGGTGAAATTTTTCAAGTTTTATTTACGTTTTTGAATTTCCTTTGTTCTTTGTTGCTTAGTATTAGATTTCATTTAGATTTGCATTGCATGTTTGCTTTTAATCTTTTCTTTCTGCACTTTCTAGACATTACAGGACTTGTAATTGAATGAAACAATAATTTATGTTCCTCAAATTTCTCCTTGATTGAAGCTCCATCAATTGGAATCCTTAACTAAAATTGAACTCTTGATTTAGTTCTCCAAACTCCTACTTTTACTCCACATGTTGGCTAACTTTCTCAACTACCTCTAAGATTTAAGAAAAATCTTCTAAAGCTTATTTAATAACTCGCTTAGTCCAACATTTGAAAGTTACATCATAAGATACTTTATTTTGCATTTTTAATAACATTTATTTGAAGTGATTTATATTTTACGCATTAAAATAAAGTTTTACATTTAAATTTCAAATGCAAAATTAAAAGAGTTTTAATCAAATATAAAAGACTTACTTTGACTAAGCCTTGTGAGATATTTACAAAGACCATTCAAAAATAAAATCAAAAGGCATAGAGATATGCCACACATGGAATATAAGAATAAAGGTTTTCAAAAAATAAAGGAAAATTTTCCTTTTCCTCCATCATGCCTTTCTAGCCTGGTTATAAAAAACCTAAAATCTATGACAAACATTCATTTCATTTTTATCTCTCTTTCTTCTTGAGGAAGCGCAAACACCATGAAACCCTAGTTCGAGTTTTTTAGCTAGAAATCTCTTCATTCATGTCATTTCCTTGTAGATTCTGGAGGTTCCATCCATGGTAAGTCTGATTTTGGTTGAATCTGGAAGTTCTTCTTTGTTTGGAAAAGCTTTTAAAAGCTTTTTAGTTGTAGCCTCACTATGAAACTTTAATTTTCTATTGTTTTTTAACAATGGACGCCATGAATATACACTAGTTGACCTCTTTTGCAGGTATTCTATGACATTTTTTGAAGTTTCTATGGAGATTTGAGGGAAACATAAAGGGTAAGTCTTATTTTGTTAAAATCTAGAAGTTTTCCCAAGCATTCTAAATTTTTTTTCTGAATTTTACAAGCCTTTAGGCTGTGGCCTCTTTTGTTCTTCATTTCTGAATATAGATGGATTCAAGCCATACAATGAATAAAAAAAGAACATTCATTGCTTTTTTTTTTGCATTGACTTTAATGGGTAGGGTGCAACCATACTTGATTCTCAATTTGGGTATTTGATTTTCAACTATATTTTACATTATATATAAAAACCCTCACAATTTATTGGCCACCATGATTGTATGTTCACTTTTTAACTTTCTTTTACATTATAGCTCCTACAGGGTTTAGAGCTTGAAATGTTTCTATGGTTATGGCCTAAGTGTTGTAGCCTTCATGGTTGTTAGTTGACTGCTCCAAGGTACATCCTTTCATTGAACTATCTCTACAAACTCTCCTCTGTAAAGTCCTCATGCTGCAAATAGATGAGTCCTTATTTTTCTCACTATGTCATGATGTTGAGAAAGAGATTGTACACTGTCTATTGATAGTGCTTATATGAACTTTGAGGAAAAAGAGGATGGAGCTCATGACTTTATTTTATTATGAAGCTTCTTTGATTGGTTTGAGATAAGGTTGTGAGGTTTGTATGGGCTACAATCTCAAATTATTTTTTGATTACTAGTTGTTGATATGCCTTAGACTACCCCAGATTATAATACAACTATCTATGTCCCTTGAACCTTGTGAGCAAACATCTAAGAATGTCCTTTTATTCATTGACTGCTCTTTATATCTTCATGATCATTAGATTGAGGTGTTTGACCTATGGAGACTCTTGCACTAATACTCAATCACTTCCCTTTGTTTCTAACATTGTGATGGCATCAATCATCTTGAATATTCATAATGATAGTGTTTTCTACCATTTTATATTCAACAATATGTAATTTTCATTATATAACAAAGGCTTTGCAAATGATATAATTGTTTTGCAATGAAATATTGTATGCACTTAGAGTATACATAAAAAGGCTTCGCATATATATTGTGATGATGTAATTTCTATATTCAAGTGAAATATTCTGCTTTGTTCACTCATTCTTTAGTCATTAAACATTTTTTTCTTGAACTGTCATGTTGAAATTGATTGTCATGTAGCTTATCATTGTTCTATCACTTAAAGATTATTTAAACATCTACTATTCCATGAGGCAAGAATAACACTTTGTGAAGAAACAACGCCTTGCATTTGTGCCACTGACTTTGCATTTTCCTCTTTAGCACTGAATGGCAATATTTCCTTTCTTGAAGGATAAAAATGTCTTCCTTTTTTCACATATGATTGTTTACTTGTTGTCACTACCATTCCTTGTAGAAATGCTTTGTGAACTTAATATGTATGCTTGTTCACTATCTTTGAAAATTTGCATAGATGACTTTGATTACTTTTTCTTCATATTGCTTATGCCATTATTATGAGCTAGGATCAACCCTTTTGGGAGCCACATTTTCCACCACTCATATTGTAAATAGATGAAATAATAAAAAAAAAATTCTTCTATCTACACATGAAGCAAACAAGTTAGAAAAAATAATGAATCCAATAATTTTTCATGATGTTTAGATCTTGCATTTTTTTCATTTGTCTCTCAGATAATAATTAAGTTGATTTAATTTGATAATAACTATAAATCATATATTTGTTGATAAAGCATGTAATTGGATCTCATGCCCTGAGCTCTAACAAAATTTCTCAAACAACTGCAGGTGTATCTAGAACTCAGGAGCAAGAGGAACTGAAGACACTGAAAATAAAATTGAATACCAAAGAGCCAACCCTACATCAGCCCTTAAGGCAATGATGGACATGACCTCCTCTTATGTGTCTTTCTTCTTTTAGTTGATCTTCATATGTATGGTTTATACTTATTGTTGATTCAAATAAACTTAGTCACTCCCAAAGCTTGTGTGGGGTTATAGAAACACTGCTTTTAATAAATCAGTTATTTCATATCATGTTATGAATTGTGTATTCTCATTTAACTTGTTTTCAATTACACAATATGAAATAACTAAAATGAAATTGCTCTAAAGCATATGTTTTGTACTCAGAATGAATGATATTTTCTGCACACTTTGCTCCAGAAATGTAATTCTTTTATGATAATCAGTAATGACAAACATTGCAAAAAAAGTATATGTTCACTCCTTTGAATGATTTTTTTCTAAATGAACTTTTTGTTGCTTTTTTCTGGATTGTTCAACAGTTTCACTCAAAATGTTGGATAATTTTGATAAATCAATTCTTTAAAAACCCTTCATTCAGGAAACAAAGGTTCATTGGATAAACTATGCATCAAAATTTGTATACTCCATCAAATAATTTCCCATTAAATCTTCACTAATTTTAGGAGGAAGCTAAAAATTAGTAACATTTCTAGAAACCTCTTAGGGGTTTTTGCATGCTAAAAAAATTAGGCTAGTTTCCTTGCTTATCCATTGGGTGCGGAGTCCATTTCTACTTTTTCTTACTTAAAAACTTAGTACATAGCTCATTCACACTATTGTAACTATTTTTAACTTTGCTTCATCTAATGTAGTTCAATTGAATAAATATTGTTGTTCATGAAATTGAATTCGCCATTCCATGTTATGAATGAACAGTTTTTATCTGATTTAACTATGAGTAACAACAAATTTTCTCCTTATTTCCCCACAACAAAACTCAAAGTAAACAAACCAACTGTGCAAAATAGGACTTAGGGAAAGAAAGATGCAACTAATCTATGTGCAACAACACTAATTTGATACTTAGAATCTACTCAAATATATACTTAGATAATTGGAAGGAATTATGCTATTTATACTTAGTTATAATGTAAGGTTTGGTCTAGAATGCATCAAACTTGGAGTGCTTTCCAAGTTTGCTTTTAAGTTCATGCCCACTTCAACACTATGTCACCTTCTTGGAATACTCTTGGAGATGACTTCTTTTCAAATGACCTCTTCATTTGAGCTTGGTGTTGTTCAATCTTCTTCATTGCTTCAGCTCTAATCTCCTCCAATTCAATTAACTGAGCCAATCTTGTTGTCATAGGCTCTTCTTCAATCATATTAAGCTGATTTACTAGATGAAGGGTTGGAAGCTCAAGAGATATAGGTACTCTTGCTTCTTTTCCATACACAATAAGTTATGTTGATAGTCCTGTTGACCTCTTTGGTGTTATTCTATTAGCCCACAAGGCTAATTTCAACTTGGTATGCCAAGCTCTTTGGTTTTCTTCCATAGTCCTTTTGATCATCCTGAGAAGGTTCTTATTTGTGGACTGAACTTGTCCATTTCAATGAGGATAGTAGTTAGAAGATGTATTCAAATAAACACCATTTCTAATAGCCCAATTAGATATCTTAGTTCCTATTAAATCAAGTGCATTATCTGAAACTATTGATTTAGAAACTCCAAACCTAATTATCAGCTCTTCATAAAAGTTTAGAACAACTATCTCATTAGACTCTTGAAGTGCTACAACTTTAGTCCATTTTGAAAAGTAATTAGTGGATGTGAGCACCCACTTGTGGCCTGCACTTGAAGGTGGGTTTATAACTCCAATGAAATCTAAACCCCATTTCATAAAGGGTTGTTCAATTGAAATTGGCTGCAATGGAAGGGCTACCAACTTCTCTTTTCCTACAAATATGGCACACTCCTTACATTTTCTCATCCATGAATGGGAATATTTGAAGAAAGTATGCCAATAATAGCCTCCTTTCATTATCTTAAGAGTTGTAGCTCTTGGAGAGAAATGACCACTAGCTGATCCTTCATGAAACTCATGTAAAACTTTATCAACTTGATTAGCTTCTATGCATCTCAATAAAACACCATGAAAATATTTTCTAAATAGAAAACCATTCAAAATTACATAAGGTATTGACTGCAGCCTATAGTACCTTCTTTTTTATTTACTCAAACTAGGAGGACATTCACTAGTTAATAAGAAATGTGTCATTTCTTTCACTCAACCTATAGAAGAAACGGGTGTAGCAATTTTTTCTTCATTCTGAAGAGCTAGAACAACAACCTATTGCTCTTTTTTACTGTTGTTGATTTTGTCAGCAAGCTTCTCACATAGACCTTTATCTCTTATTAGCTTGGTTACTTCGATCTCAATGTTATATTCCATTACCTTAGTCACCCAACTAGCTCTTTTAGTATTCAAGTCCTTACTTAGCAAAAATTCCTTAACTAAAGGATGGGAAACCAACAAATTAATCTTGTTGTTAGAAAGCATATGTCTAAATTTCTTCAAAATTCTGATAACAACAAGAATATGTTTTTCAACAAAGGAATAATTAAGCTCATAATATTTTAGGCTTTGACTGAAAAAAGATAAAAAAATTTCTAAGCCATGATCATTTTCCTGAACTAGCATAGCTGCAATACTATCAATGTTCCCATATGCATACAATATAAAATATTTTGAGAAATTTGGGTTTAGCAAAGTAGGAGCAGCTACAAGTACTTCTTTGATAAGCTGAAAACTCCTTTTCCCTTCTTTAGTCTAGCTAAAGGAAACATTTTTCTTTAACATTTAAGTAAGAGGCACCAATAACTCAATAACATCTGGAATAAATCTTCTAACAAAGTTGATTCTACACAAGAAAATTTGTATTCATTTTTTGTGTGTTGGTAAAGAAAGAGAGAGAATAGCACTTACTCTCTCTGGATCTATGGTGATGCCATGTTTCTATACAATATATCCCAAAAATTTACCTTCATGTACAAAAAAACACAAATTTCTTTGGGTTGAGAAGGATACTAAACTCTCAACACCTTTTAAATATTTTTTCAAGTGATTAAAGTGTTCATTTAGATTTTTTGAGAAAAAAATTATGTCATCCAAATAAACTAGTACAATTTTATACATCAAACCTTTGAAAGCCATGTCCATAGCTTTATGAAAAGTAGCTCTAGCATTTTCCAAACCAAATGGCATTATCTTGTAAGCCATTGTGCCTCATTTAGTTGTAAATGTTGTTTAAACTGATCTTATTCCATAACTGATATTTGATTATATCCTGAGAAGCCATCTAATAATGAGAATCTCCCATAACCTAAAACAACTTGAAGAATTTATTCCATAGAAGCTAAAGGGTGATGATCTTTCATGGAAGCCCTATTAAGGTCACTGAAATCAACACAAAGTCTGATTTAACCATTTTTCTTTCTCACAGGAACAAGATTGGATACCCAAGAGGTATGTTTAAATGGAAATATAATGTTTCTCTCAATAAGCTTATTCAACTCTTTGATCATGAGGGGCTCAAGCTCGAGGTTAAGTGGCCTCTATTTTTGTCTTATAGGCTTGGCATTAGGCTCAAGCTCAATGGTATGTTGGGTAATAATAGGATCAAAACCATTCAAATCTGAATATTCCCATGCAAAAATGTCATTGAACTCTTGACAAAGTAAAACAAATGCATGTCTTTCTTCTAATGTGCATACCTTACCAAGCTTTAAAAGCTTATCTTTGAAGATCTCAATACCTTGATAATGATCTTCTTTAATATGCAAGCTGCATTTTTCTTTTCTAACATGTTCATTTGTATTGAAAATAGACTCCAATGTAATCAATCCTTTGGGAAGTTAGTTGGTTGTCAACTATATGATTTGATCCTCATACTGTTGTCTGAGTTTTTCCTAATCATCATTTAAAAATTATGCTTCTTCTCTCAAGAAGTTTATGATCTATTGATAACTATGAAATACTTTCCAATGCTCATTATTGTTAGGAACAAACAATTTGACAATCACTTTAACATACTACTAGTTTTTAGAATTGCTAATATCATTAGGAATAGTGTATTGAGCGCCTATGGCTACTAATCTATTAGCATGTTTAGTTTTTTGGTATGGGAATAGATAAAAAATTAAAACCTCAAAAATATTTAATAATATCTCATACTCTATGCTTATAAGACTTCACAAGATCATTCTTAGTAATATGAAGGCCTCTCACTTGATTAACAATCAACTCTATATCACCAAAAACTTATAAACAACAAATACCTCTCTTTTTTTCCCACTGGAGACCATGAATCAAAGCTTCATACTTAGTTGTATTATTGGTGTAGTTGAATGTGAACCTGAATGCAGATTAATACTTATAACCAGCAGGAGAAATGAGCATGCACCACCTCCAGCACCATTTTTACTCCTTGATTCATCAAAATACATCTTTTATACCTCATTAACTTGCTGATCAGACTATTGTTCAACATTCTTCACAAGATTAGGCACGGCATAATCAGATTCATACATCAAATAAACTCCCAAATTTACCTCCTTGTAATATTCATTCAAGGAATTATGAACATTCTTAGCTAGCCAGTCATCCAACAAAACATCGAGGATAACCTCTATCTGTGTACTAGTCTCTTTAGCTGCAAGAATGCCTTCTTGATAAAAAAGAGCACAATTAACAATAGTTGTTGCATTGATAGTAGTTGGATTATATGACACAATATGATCTTTAGCAACAGGTTATGATTTTATAGTCACCTTGGTGCCATACCTGGTTGTAAAGACCATATGAGACCAACCAGAGGACAAGTATCCTATAATATTAGTAGTGAAATCTCATGATAAACATATGGAACAATATGGAGGTAATTCCATGACATAAATGTCCTGATGTATTGAGAAGTTTGGACATGCGTGCAATGTGAGACTTAGATTCTTAACAACTCCTATTGTTTTAACAACAATATAATCTAGTTGAACTAACCCTTTTTCTAATGGCTCGTACTCTATTCCCAACTTATCCATGATTTGTTTGGGCATTACAGAATTGTTGGCCCCTAAGTCAATCATATAATTGTGTACTAAATGTTGGCCAACAATTAGAGTCACATAACATGGGGGTGGCTTAACTATGTTGGTATGTTGTTCTTTCTTTTCTTGAGACTCATTTGTAAATACAACCTTAGAAGGTTGTTGATTATACACATCATCGGATAAAGAAAACTCTAATTGAGCCTCATGTAACATATATTTTTTTCCCAAGAAGAGCCAAAGAATCCCACATGGAAACACTAACATGTGTTTTCTTCATATGATCTAATATGCTAAAGTTACCAATACTAATCTTTTGTTGTCCTTTAAGAACAACAACATCCTTTTGTACTTGTGTTGGTTGGATCAGTGCTTTAGGCTAATCTTTGTTTATCATAGGTTGCACTCTTGGAAGAACCTAAATGTTCTATGTAGAAGAAGGACTCATTTGACTTTGTGAACTTATAGATGGCTTCCTTTTGTCTCCATCAATCTGTTCCCCCAATTCCACATCTCTTTTCTTACTCCTTGTATTGGTTGCTATAGGATCACTTAACTAATTTTTTGCATTATTGACCACACAAAACTCCTCACCTTTCCAATTCATGAAGGTAACATTTGGATTACGTTCTTCTACATGAGTGGATTGTTGTACATGAGCCTCCTAAGATGATTTTTTTTGGAACAACAACATTAATTTGCACCATTAATGCTTGATTCAGAATACCATTAGAAAAATTACACTAGTTATGTGGCTGATTACATGGAAAACACCATTTGTAATCAGTTTCCATGTTATTTTGCACTCGTACTACCTCTTTGGAAGAACTGGGGGCATTGGGAATATAAGGTTGGAAAGGCCTTTGATTGAAGTTCCTCCTCTAAACTTGAGGATTAGACTAGAAGGGAGCTTGGTAAGGTGGTTGATATTGCTACTTTTTAATGTTGACTAGCTCATTACCAAAGGTCTGCAAGGTCTTCTATATGTTACCATTTTGTTCTTTTATGCTTATCATCTCTCAGAATTGGATGGGAACATCATGCTTCTGCAATTTGGGTATTAAAAGTTGGAAATGAAGGGATAGTAGCTACAATGGGTGGTAACACAGGGACAATTGGTTATATATCAGCAAAATATGGCATTGGAGTCCTAGGCGCTAACTTCCTAGCCTAGATTAAACTATTTTAGCTCCAATAGCAACATCAAATGCTACTAGTAATGAATCCCCATCCATAGACTATATTGCAAGTGAAATATCACTATTTAGAGCTTTCACGTAAAACAAAAATGCATAATCATTAGAAGGCTTTATCGAGGATAAAATCATATTCCATGTCCTCTTGAAATGGTAGTTGAATTCCACCAAGTGTTCATGTAGAGCTCTTTTGATGGTAATGAGTTGCTCCACCAGTGAGAGATGGTCTGATTTGGCTTTGAACTGCTTATTCAGTCGCTCTCCTAGCTGGTCCCATGTAACTGAGTTTACAGGTAGACCTCTAAACCATTGGAAGGATTTACCCTTGAGAGAGGCTTCCAAGAGCCTTACTACAATATCTTGTTCTGTAATATGATGTAAACCACACAATGAAGCCACATATTGAATGTGCTCAATGGTTGTTTTTTGATCTTCCCCAGTAAAAAATGGTAAGGATTTTAGGGTTGTTCATGGAATGTCATTATCTTTAGCTACATTCAAGGGGCTTCATTAATCAAATGAGATAAAGTTTTGATTCCTAGGTGGTGGTGGATGAGCCATATTGGATACTGGAGGACTAACACTACTTGAAGAGCTACTAGAAACAATAAAAAATGTTCATATTTGAACTACAAAATTAGAAAATAGATGATTATTGAAGGTTGAAATAGGGCTTGTTACCATCCTAACAACTCTAGTACTTCTTGATGGTAGCTCTAAATTCTCAACAAGTTCTACACTTTCTCCAGTATAATAACTTCTCATGTTCTTATTCACTGAAACTATTGAAACCAAAACTATGGAGTCACCAAGTGTAAAATATTTTCCTTCTTGAAGGCTAGAAAACTATTGTTCACACCATAACAACAACAAAATGAAGCTCTTTATGAACTAAAAAATCAGTTCAACATCCCACCAGGAATGCCAAAATTGTTAACATGAGGATTTGCACCTGATGCTAAGTTCAAAAACTCTTAAACCTCGTGCAACATGGGACTTCACTTAGGCTATGGGTATCCTATAATGAGGGTAGACCTCAAGATTATGGGTTGGATCCCTTTGAATATTTCTTTAAATTCTATTGATTCAGATTGGAAAAGGGTAAGAAGGATGATGCAAAAAATTAAATTAACTAAACTATGAGACGATTCACCAACTGAAATATGATTTGAATTGGCCTTTAAACCTGACAAGATAACTCAACCAATGAAGCTAAAATGATTCACTACTTAATCTAATATGTTTTCAATAAATTTTCCGTCTGAAAGGCTCCTATGATTGAAGTTTTCTTGAAAGAAAACATTAATGTTTTCATAACAACCATTCAACAAATGGAAGAAACACAGTCAATGACCTACACTATAACATACTACACCTGAACAAGACATTGGAGAAATAAGATAAAAGAAGGATTTCATAAAAATCACAAAATTTTAATCTAAGAACTCACATTCAATGCTTGCACAAGATAGATCTGAGAAGGAAATGAGCCTTTTTATTTTAAACTAAGAGATATCTACATTACAAATCTATAGAACTCATAAGAAATGAGTTACAAAGCATGTGCAATCTACTATAGTAGTCACCAAACTCAAAACTAGCTGAAAGAAATGAGAGAAGAGAAAGACTTAAAGAAAATGCTCCAAGAATTCAAGTTTGGAATTTTGACTCCAAGAAATGATGTGTTGTCCATCCTCTCCCTCAGATCAAGCATATAACTAAAAGAGAACTTCTCCAAAAATGCATAAATAGTTGTTAATCTCCAAACAACTTCATGGGTCGTATGCAACTCAAAACCCCTCCAAAATAGGGTTGTAATTGAATGAAACAAGAATTTATGTTCCTAAAATTGCTCATTGATTGAAGCCCCATCAATTGGAATCCTTAACTAAAACTGAACTCTTGATTTAGTGCTCCAAACTCTGATTTTACTCCACATGTTGGTTAACTTTCTCAACTACCTCCAAGATTTAAGCAAAAGCTTCTAAAACTTATTTAATAACTCCCTTAGTCCAACATTTGAAAATTACATCATAAGATACTTTATTTTGCATTTTTAATAAAATTTATTTGAAGTGATTTATATTTTACCACTTAAGGGTATGTGCAGGATCATCATGGAAAATTTTACCACTTAAGGGTATGTATAGTGTTAGGCAACTTGACGTAAAATTTTGAATAAGTTATCTATATTATTTCAAAAATGTGTAAGAATAGAATCTGCATAAAATTGAATATAGTTTCTAAACTACTAGGTCTATTTAAAAATAAATAAAATCTATTTGATGAAAATTTGAAATTTCAATGTAGTAGTACTTAAATTTCAGGGAAAAAATAAGTAGGTGTCTGTCCAACCACCCTAACCATAATAAAATGATAATATTTTTTATAAGATTTTATATATAAGTAGAGGACTCATGTCCAGATGTGATGCATATTTTTTTGTATTTTTTTCCAATTAAATAATTAATTATGATTTTTTATTACAACTTTAAAAAATATAAAAATTGTATATCGACCACCTTAACTTGGTCAAAACTTCATCAAATTTATTTTTTATTTTTTTAATCTTATAGTATGTGAAGCATACAATGTGATGCATGTTTGATTCAAAAAATGTGATCATTTGAAAGTTATAGATGTTTTTCAATTAGCCTATCGATCAGGACTTTAGTCATAATTCTAATAGAAAATAAATAATAATTATTTATTAAATTCAAATTAAAGCATAATTTATATTGGTGGAAAGCTAAGCATCTCCTCTAAAAACCCTTTTTAGTTTCATCAATTTTGGTAAAAAAAAGTCGCTAGCCACATACCCTACAAATACCCATAATATTGCCACTTTTTGGCCCATCATGATCCTGCACATACCCTTAAAATAAAGTTTTACATTTAAATTTCAAATACAAAATTAAAAGAGTTTTAATCAAATACAAAAGACTTATTTTCACTAAGACTTGTGAGATATTTGAAAAGACCATTCAAAAATAAAACCAAAAGGCATAGAGATATGCCATGCATGGAATATGTGAGTAATGTTTTTCAAAACACTTAAAGGAAAAAATGCCTTTTTCTCCATCATGCCTTTCTAGGGTTATCAAAACCTAAAAATGAATGAAAAACATTCACTTCATTTTTATTTCTCTTGTTGCTTGATAAAGTGCCACCACCATGAAGCCCTGGTTTGAGCTTTTTAGCTTGAAATCTCTACCTTCATGTCGTTTCCTTGCAAATTTTGGAGGTTGCATCCATGGTAAGTCTAATTTTGGTTGAATCTGTAAGTTCTCCTTTGTTTGGAAGATCTTTTAAAAGCTTTTTAGTTGCAGCCTCACAGTGAAACTTTGAATTTTTTTTGTGTTTTAACTATGGCCGCCATGAATATACCCTAATTGAGCTCTTTTTGTTGTATTCTAACATTTTCTAAAGTTTCTATGGAGATTTGAAGAAAACATAAAGGCTAAGTCTTATTTTATTCAAATCTAGAAGTTTTCCCAAGCATTCTAAAAGTTTTTTCTAAATTTTACAAGCCTTTAGGTTGTGGCCTTTGTCATTCTTCATTTTTGAAAATAGATATTTGATTAGATCCATACAATGAATAAAAAATGAGCATTCATTACTTTTTTTTTGCATTGACTTTAATGGGTAGGGCACAACCATACTTGATTCTCAATCTGGATATTTGATTTTCAACTATATTTTGCATTATATATAAAATACCTCACAATTTCTTGGCCACCATGATTGTATGTTCACTTTTTACTTTCTTTTACATTATAGCTCCTGCAAGGTTTAGAGATTGAAATGTTTCTATAGTTGTGGCCTAAGTGTTGTAGCCTTCATGATTGTTAGTTGACTGCTCTCAGGTGCATCCTTTCATTGAACTAACTCTGCAAACACTCCTTTGTAAATTCCTCATGCTACAAATAGATGAGTCCTTATTGTTTTCACTATGTCATGATGTTGAGAAAGAGACTATACACTATCTATTGATAGTGCTTATGAACTTTGAGGAAAAATATGACCGAGCTTGTGACTGTATTTTGTTATGAAGCTACTTTGACTGGTCTGAGATAAGGCTGTGAGGCTTGTATGGGCTACTATCTCAAATAATTTTGTGATTACTAGCTACTAATATGCCTTAGACTACATGCTAGATTATAATATAATTGTCTATGTCCCTTGAACCTTGTGAGAAAAGGTATGGGACTGTCCTTCTATTCATTGACTTCTCTTTATATCTTCATGATCATTGGCTTGAGGTGTTTGACCTATAGAGAATCTTTCACTAATACTCAATCACTTCCGTTTGCTACTAACATTGTGATGGTATCAGCCATCTTGAATATTCACAATGATAGTGTCTTCTACCATTTGATATTCAACAATATGTACAAGTTTTCATTATATAACAAAGGCTCTGCAAGTGATATAATTGTTCTGCAATGAAATATTATATGCACTTAGAGTATACATAAAAAGGATTTGCATATATATTGTGATGATGCAATTTCTATATTCAAGTAAAATATTTTGCTTTGTTCACTCATTCTTAAGTCCTTAAACATGTTTTTCTTGAACTACCATGTTGAAATTGATTGTCCTATAGCTTGTCATTATTTTGTCACTTAAATATTGTTTGAACATCAACTATTCCATGAGGTAACAATAGAAATTTTTGAATAAACAACACCTTGCATTTAAACCACTGGTGTTGCATTTTCCTCTTTAGCATTGAATGACACTGTTTCCTTTTGTTGCTTAATCACTATGTTTGGCTGCCATTATAGTATTTACTCATTTGTTCTTGAAGGATAAAAATGGATTCATTTGTTCACATATGATTGTTTACTTTTTGTTACTGCCATTCCTTGTAGAAATTCTTTGTGAACTTAATATGTATGCTTGTTCACTATCTTTGAAAAGTTGCATAGATGTCTTTGATCATTTTTTCTTCATATTGCTTATGCCATTATTATGAGCTGGGCTCAACCCTTTTGGGAGTGACATTTTCCACCACTCATGTTGTAAATAGATGAATTAATAACAAGATTTTTGTTATATTTGCACATGAAGCAAACAAGTTAGAAAAATTAGTGAATCCAATGATTTTTCATGATGATTAGATCTGAATTTTTTTTCATTTGTCTCTCAGATAATGATTAAGTTGGTTTAATTTGATAATAACTGCAAATCATATATATGTTGATAAAGCATGTAATTGGATCTAATGCCTTGAGCTCTAACAAAAATTCTCAAATAACTGCAGGTATATCTAGAACTCAGGAGCAAGAGGAACTGAAGACACTGAAAATAAAATTGAAGACCAAAGAGCCAACCCTACATCAGTCCTTAAGGAAATGACAGACATGAACTCATGTTTCATGTTTCTTTCTTCTTTTAGTTGATCTTCAAATGTATGGTTTGCACTTATTGTTGAATCAAATTAACTTAGTCACTCCCATGGCTTGTGTGTCATTATAGAAACACTACTTTTAATAAATTAGTTATTTCATATCATGTTATGAATTGTGTATTCACATTTAAATTCTTTTAGTTACACAATATGAAATAACTAAAACAAAATTTCTCTAAAGCATATACATGTTTTGTACTCAGAATGAATGATATATTCTACACACTTTTTTCCAAAACTGTAATTATTTTCTAATAATCAGCAATGACAAACATTGCAAAAAATAATATTTGTTTACTTCACTACTCTAAATGTTTGTTTTCTAAATGAATTTTTTGTTTCTTTGTCCATATTGTTTAACAGTTTCACTCAAACTGTTGGATAATTCTGATAAAGTATGCATCAAATTTTTTATAGTCCACCAAATAATTTCCTATTAAATCTTCACTAATTTAAGCAGGAAGCTACAAATTATTAATAGGTATCATAAACTCTTTAGCACTACCTAGCATATTCCCAAGGTTAGTCTATCTTTCCTTTATTGAAGTAGGCTAACATATTACACTGGGGGCATTTTGTTTTGCATCACAATCGAGTTCTTGTATATCTTGAGGTCATGGGACATCTTATCAGAAAACACCAAAAACTTTCATTAAATATTATCCGGGAAAAATCCAAAAACATTTTCAAAATCTTGTATAGAGAAAATCCAAAAACATTGAAAATTTTGTAAAGGAAAAATACAAAACATCCATAAATCATCAAAAACCCTAAAAAGGTTAAACATCAAAAAAACCAAAAATAGTGTCTCTTTTTCGAACTATGTTATCTTTGAGCATGAACGTAGGCAAGGCCATCATTGATGTGCCCCTGAGATACCCTAGATTAGTCCTTTAGTAGTCTGCTGTAATTAGTTGTTGTTTCTTGTCTGTTCATATCTTTGTCTTGTAAATGGGTCAAGTCAGTCGAACTACATTGTCTCTATTGTATAACGTAGGCAAGGCTAAGCTTTGATCAACCCCCGAGGCCCCTAAGATAGGTCTTTAGGTTAGGTTATTGGTTGATAATTCTCCAAAATCCAAAAAAATCCAAATAATTCTCTGAAAATCCAAAAACATCCAAATAATATCTCAAAAATTTAAAAACATCCAAATATTTAGAAAAACACAAAAAAATTCAAAAAATTGAAAACCCAAAAATAATAGAAAACATTCAAAGGACCTAAAAAGCCTCAAAATATTTAGAAAACTCTAAACAACCTTAGAAAATTTAGAAAATCCTAAACATTCATATAAACATTCAAAAAGACCAAAAACAACCTCAAACATTTCAAAATACCAAAAACATTGAAATAGTCCAAAAAATACAAAAACCCAACCATACCATCTCACTTTCACGCGCAATAAACTTTCACCTATAGTAAAAAAATTTGTACTTTCACCCTTTGGCGAAACAAGTAGAAAATATAAATAGCAAGTCATAAAGTGCAAACCCAAAAGTCAAAATCTAAAGTCTAAATCATCTAAGTAAATGCATCAGTGAAGTTTATAGCAAAAGATCATCTTATCATCATCGTCCCAACATCAAACAACCCTTTGATCAACATGTCCTAGGATGTATCCTTCCTATGATGGACATCAGTATCAGATATCACCTCAGCTAAACTTAAACTAGGCAGGAGCTATAGATAACACTAATTGTTTTTCTTTGATCTTTTCTTATGATTTATCTTATTGACCCATTCCAAGGACCTCTCGATGATGTCTATCTAAAATGATTTAGATAGAAAGGAATGGGGAATTGATCATTATCTTTTGTTTGTTGTGCTTGTGGATACTCTTGTAAAATAATCTTGGTGCATACTTGCTTAGTTGTGTGTAGGAAGGTCATTTGGGGTATGTTGTTGACTATTGTGTATGCTTTGGTCCAATATGTTCTAAGCTTCTAACTTACATTCCAACGATGTTTTTTTTATTTCAAGGTGTGAACAAGAACTCTCCTATCTATTTGTCGAGTCAGATTCCATTACACTAGATACAATGTCATCTTGGTTATCAATACCTTAATGCATCAAGTCTATGTGTTATATCAAACAATAAGGAATGATAGTAAATTCCAATCCTGAAGTGTGAGCATCCCATCTTGCATTTCATCTTGTATTTTTCATTGTCTCATCACCATCTCTAATAAAGTATCAATGGATCAAGGACTTGTTGGATCTTTTGAAGCAATCATCATTTGCAATGGTTATTCATTCTCTATTCTTCTATCTTCTAACCTGGTATCATGAAAGTCAACAAAAACATCATCAAATGCATCCACTATGCATCTACAAACCATCAACATACATTCATCTCATAATCATCAGCATCATCATTAGCATAATCATCCATCAGCATAATCGTTACATATCACATCATACATTATGCATAACCATTTGAGTTGTAAGGAATAATATAGGTTTGTTATTTTAAGTATCTTAAATCACTACATATCATAAGCATTTGTGTTCATCCATCCATATGCATACGACATCATCAAAACATGCATATAAAATATACAAAAAGAAATGCATCCATATCATGAGCATCAATAACATCTCCATATCATAGTCATCCATCCATATCATATCATGAAAAGATAATGAAAAATAAAATACTATTGCATCCATCCATATCATAATCAATGCATATCACATAGGAATAAAAGTAAAATGCATCCATACATGATCATATATAAGCATCCATACATGATATAAGTCAACACATCCATGAATCATCTGTATCTGTATCATGTATATATAAAAAATGTGTCATGGTACAAAATCTGGATCAGTGTATGTACATCAATGATAAGTACAATATCCACAAGGATATCAAAAAGGATCCCATGAGTTCATATTAGTATAAAGAATGGGGAAAAATCAAAAAGTGTTTGTACATTATACAGCTAGCCCTGGTGGCTGCTACCCTCTCTAGCCTACCTCTCAGGTTGATCCTCTACACAAGGATGTGCATCACTACGCTGAGAAAAATCATGTTGATGAAGAGCTATTAGAACATCCATGTGATAGTGTTTCTTGTAGTACGCAAACTCTGTGACAACCTCTCTATACAACTGCATTAACAAATTCTGACCATGTGTGGTTGCTACCATAACCTTGATTTGTTGTCGCCTTTCCGCCTCCTGATCTCTCTCTCCAATGATAGCCTATTCTCTTTGTAATGTCACATCTCTCTCAGTTGTCACCGTGCTCAACTACTATCGAGCTTGGTCTCACTCAACAATAAGAGCCAAAATTTGCTTGTGAGCCTAGTCCAACTCACCCATTAAAGCCTTCACCTACTATTGTAGTTGTTGTATTTGTGTGTCTCATGCATTTGGTGGTGGTGGTGGTGGTGGTCCTGGTTGTTGTTGAACTACTGAAGGATTCTAAGGAGGCTACTACTATATAACTAGAGGAACCCCCAAAACTTGTCCATCATGGCCATCTTGGCCTCCCTACCCCCTACTCCTAACACCTCTTCCTTGCGGTCTCCCTCTAGGAGGAGCACCTATTGGATCTATGAGTCACCTTGGAGGGACGAACCATGCATCATATGCTAGAGTGGTCTATGCTATGGGTTTACCCTAATTGTATGCCCATGGATAGACAACCATGTGGGAACCTCTCTAACTGGTCTGGTAAAAATGGCTTTGTAGGCATCATCAGGCCTATCTTGTACATCACCAAACTATCTGGCTACCCTATCAGGAAGGTATCACTTAACCATGGTGTGCTCTTCACCCTACATATAATGGGTCTATCTAGAGAAATAAAGTTGTTGAATATCATCAAACCATGGAGACATCTGAAGCCATGGGTGCCAATGAAACATAATCATATCATCAATCACCCATCTTTAGTATGGGAGACCAATCTGTCCAGCGTGCCTGAGTGTGGTGGCACCTCGATATCTCCATATGACAGGATCATTTAGCTCCACATCTTCCATCTGTACAATTGGCCAAAGTATGACAATGTGCTCCCATGCCTAGATGTGAAGAAGAGTAACACCTACACCGAGGGCTCTCTCATTACAGTAAAAAAATTAATGCAAATCATGATATAGGGAGTCCAACATCATGGGCCCCCATGCAAAAAGAGTCCTATACAACATTTTCTACCACGCCAAACCCCATCCTGGATTAAAAAAATTATCCTCTTTGTCTAGAGCCACCAAACCTGAAATGATGGTCGCAATGATCAATCTGAAGGTCAACACATGATCTTTGTATGTCTCTAAATCTATTTATGATGTGATCAATGTGATCTATTCCATCTCCATCACCTGTAGATAGGCATCAAATTTGACATCAGGGTCCTAAATCACACGGTCTTTGTGGATAGGTAGATGCAATATCTACCACATGTCCTCCAGGGTCACTGTCGCCTCCCCCATTGGAAGGTGGAAGGATGAGGTCTCACTATGCCATCCCTCACACAAAGCTATCATCATAGAAAAATGGGTCCTAACAACAAGTGTGTATGTGATATACCACAATCCAATCTCTCCTAGGTGCTCCTGGTGCAACTTTGAAAGATCACCCAATCTCTCAAGAACTGTGGGCCTGTGCTCCCTCGACACCAATGGTGGGAAGACCTCTTGCACTCATGAAGTGCATGATGTCAAGGAATCATCAAAAATTTGATGCTAGCTGGAATTTTCAGCTTGAAAATCACAATAGTGTCACTATATTCAAAATTCAAATAGTGACGCCCAACACATTTCAAATTTCAAATTGCAAAGTGCATCACTAGACAAGTTGGCGTCACTATTTTTCTTCTAGACTGACCTATCTCTAACTTTTAAATTGGCAAGTGTGTCGCCAAACAAGCCTACATCGCCATTTAAAATTTGAAACCCTAATTTCAAATCGAAAGAAGCATCACCATATACATGTGCATTGTTATATATCATTTGAGCATCACCAATTTCATATTGGGCGTCACTATATAGTGATGTTACTAGAAATAAAATTCTAACACCTAATAAATGCCTCAAAATTTTAAATTTCAAATCAAGTTTCGAATCACATACTAGTGGGGTATGTGTAGGATCATGATGGGGAAAAAAGTGACAATATGATGGGTATGTTGCTTATGACTTTTCTTACCCAAAATTTATGAAACAAAAAGGGTTTTTAAAGGACATTCTCAGCTTTCCACCAATATAAATTATGCTTTACTTTGAATTTAATAAGTAATTATTATTCATTTCCTATTCAAATTAGGACTAAAGTCTTGATTGATAGACTGATTCAAAAACATCTAAAGCTTTCAAATGGTATCACATTTTTTGAATCCAAAACATGCATCACATTCTATGCTTCACATACTATAGGATTAGAAAAAGAAAATTTGAATTTCATGAAGTTTTGCCCAAGTTAAGGTGGTCAGACATACGAGTTTTTTTATTTTTTAAAATTTGTAATAAAAAAATCATAATTAATTATTTACTTGGAAAAAAATTACAAAAAATAGTGCATCACATCGGGACATGAGTCCTCTACTTATATCTAAAATATTATAAAAAAAAATTATCATTTATATTGTGGTTAGGGTGGTTAGACAGACACCTACTTCTTATTTTTTCCCTGAAATTTAAGTACTTATACATTGAAATTTCAAATTTTCACCAAATAGATTTTTTTTTAAAAAAAAACCTAGTATTTTAGAAACTACACTCAATTTTCTACAAATTATATTCTTACATATTTTTGAAATAATATAGATAACTTATTTAAATTTTTATGTCAAATTGCCTAACTCTGATTTTTTTGCCACTTAAGGGCTTGTTTTTTCCATGATGACCTTGCACATACCTAGTGGTCCTATGCTTGGAAGTCGTTGGAACTCACAAACTCAATTAGAGATGTGTCGAGGAATCTCATGACACACCATTTTGTCAAAGGGTCAGAGGTCAAATCGTAAGAATTTCTTAAGAGTAAATGCAAAAATGAATTGAAAATGACCCCTGTTGGCCTATTTAAGCTAGAAAATTAGGGATTTTTTCCCTAATTTAACCTTAATAATGGGGTTTATTATCATTTTCATCAATTCTACAAATCTAGACCTAATTTTGCATCATTTTTTGCATTTTTGGAATTATTATTACATCCTGGAACCTTTCTAAACCTGTGGGGTAGTTTTTGACCTTCGTTAAGAAGTCAACCCAAAATTAAAAATTTCATCCTTTCTCAAGGGGGCGAAGAGTTAGTTTTATCCTTCCATTCGGACATCTAAAAAATTAGAAAACTTTTTTTTTTATTTAAGCAACATTTTTTATCCAAAAAGCGTTGTTCTTTGAACCGAAGCAGCAGGTACCTCGCTTCAAAGAGGGGAAAAATGTAAACACTAACAAATTTCCTAATTAATGTCATACACTTAAATCAGATTTACTAACACCATTTCCTCTTTAATCCATCCTCTTTTCGTTTAATTGATTTAATTATCCTAGCTAATTAATTAATTGCATTGTTTTCATCAATTTGGCCTAATTAATTAAATTGGGTTAAATCATCTCTTTTTGCAAGTTAACACTTCATCTCATTAAATTAAATAAATAAAAATATTTAATTTAATCCCATAAGTCATCTTATTTAATTACATAACCCTAATTTATTTAATTAAATATCATTTCACCCTTCCCCTATTTATTAAGTTATCTAATTTAATAAATATCTTATAATTCTTCTAATCCCCTAATTGCATAAAGTAAACCTTGTTTAATTAGCAATTCAACTAATTTTCCTCCAATCAAAGGGAATATTCCCGTGGAATATTATTTATCCTTTTTTTCACAATTAAAACTTTGTTTTAATTTGTAAAATACATTTTTTTCCTTACCCAAAGGAATGTTCCCTATCCTCTAATCAACTCACTTGGTTTCTTGGACAAGCTAAACCTTCAACCTCTTAAGCAAGTTACCTTTGACCTATGTGAGCAGGGAAAAATTTTGTTTGTTGAGGCAAGTGTGAGCCCTTGATTAACTTTCATAATGCATACTCATCCGTTGATGAAAATCCATGATCCATGCCTCTCATCCCCTTCATCTTGAAATGTTGATTAAGCTTTTTGATCTCAACCATTCATTCCTCATTTTATCTCCTACAAATAGATCCCTATTTGGAGACAAATGGATCCATCTTTTATTGCAAAATTAATTTGTTCAATTTACTCACATCCACACTCATATTTTACTCACTTTTAGCTTTTTTAAGTTCATTTTTAGCTAAATAATAGCTTAAGACATCCATTAGTGGCTTGCATGAATCCATCTTAGTTTTTAAATAAATTAGGGTTTTCATCTTTTAGCATAATTTTAGCTTAGATTAGCTTAGCAATTGCGTAATTAGATCATTTATAGCATAAAATCATGGTAACTTAGCTTGCATCATGTTCATTTTAGCATAAATTAGGTTTTCATACACCAAACACCATGGTTTCATCAATTCTCTTCTATAGAATTGACTGAAACAAGATCACTAATCACAGGATTGGGAAAGGGTCATCATTCCACATCAACATGACACCAATTCCACAACAAGATAAGTTTTAGATGGATTAGAATAGATGTTTTGGAAGCTTTCATGATTTAGCATGTCAGGTTTTGATGAAATGTTTAATTTCAATCCTGTTTGATTGATCTTGTTGAGATTCATGTATTGGTGGATCTATTATACTTCGATTCTTCATGGATCAAGTGTAATTCATCCCATATTGGTATTCTCACATCACACTAGGAATTTAAGGGGTCAATAAATACATGGTTTAAAAGACATCGTGAGACACTTTAATATATCAAGAACCTTAAGATTTGGTTAACCTAAAGGAACTATAAAATCAAGATATATGATTTTATTGGTAGAGAACCCATACATGTTAGCAACAAAAGAAACTAGATGTTCATTTCTCAAGTTCATGGGGAGAAAATAATAGAATAAAAATAACTCATGAACTAAATCTATAATTCATGAAATAATGTCATGCATAGAGTGGGACCCAACAAAGAACAGGGGTTCAAGAAATATTTCAAGTTGCACAAAGATAATGGGCTCAACTGGTGTTTAAGTGAAGGGGACTGGTATACAAACAAGATGAAGGAATTGTATTATAACTTAAAGGACTAGGATACTAGAGTCAATAGTTAACAAGAAAACATATGAAAGGTGTAGAAGGGTTTTGATGAGGGTTTAGGGTTCTTTCAAATCCCTATTTTATTACACAAAACTCTAGTAAATACAACCATTTAGTAAATTTTGAAGGAAAATAAGGGCCAAAAGAAAAATTTTTAACAAGTACTACTTGTGGTTCTAGTTGGGGATGATTGTTTAGAAAAATAATGTGAGGATCCATGAATCTTTGGTAGACCAAATAAAAAAATGAACAAAAATCCCAAACAATTGTACATATTTAACATTAAAATATAATGTGTATGGATATACCCTCTCTTATGAAAAGTAAAGTTTCAGTAACTAGATCCATGTACTAGAAATTCTAGAATTTGAGCACCCAAATTTTATAGAAAATAGGAATTTTCACCATGATTGTTGAATATGAGATATGGACCTATCCATATAGCTTCAAAATTTACATGTTTTACTTTTTCTTGAATTCTAGCATTCCACGTTAAATCATGTCACTTATCATGAAATAAATTTACGTTTGATTCCTTTTTATTAAACATGTATTTAACTTGTAGCTACTTCTTGATATTTATTTTATATGTATCTCTCCTAGATTCATCCAATTTTGTAATTTAATTGATTCTGAATGTCATAACAACATATATCTTCATTATACTCCTGAATGAACTCATAAATGGGTAATAGATTATTTATTGGCATCCTTGCATCTAGTCTGTATATGAACTCATAAGGAGACTCCCCTATGGCCTTCTTTATTGTTTTTCTGTCAACCCATAGTGCTAATTTTAATTTTAAATCCCATGATTTTTTGTTTTTCCAAATTACTCTTTTTATAATATTCATCAATTTTTTCTTACTAGATTCACATTATCCATTCCCTTGTGGTTGATATGGAGATGGATAAGATATACCAATTCCATAATCATAACAAAAATTTGTAAACTCATAAAAATTAAAACACATAACATTATCTACAACCAATTTGATAGGAGTCCCAAATCCAATGACAATATTAACCATGACAAAATCCATCACAATTATTCTAGTAGGTTTCCTGGTAAGAATGACTTCTACCCATTTGGTAAAGTAGTCAATGGTAACCAAAATCTAGTTGTGATCACAATTGGACTTTTGAGAAATTTCCTAGATAAAATCTATACCCAATTATTGAAAAGGGGTTTCCACAATCAATGTTCTTAATGACAAGGCTCTAAAATATTTTAGTTTACCTGAATTTTTTTGACATGTATCACATTTTCTTACCATTATGTATGTATTGACAAACAAAGTGGGCCACCAACCTTAAAATATTATGTGCAATTATTTTAGCCATATAATATTCTCCACAAACTCCACTGTGCATCTATTCAAGAATCTTAGCAACTTTTTCTTGGGTATGTGCAGGATGATGATGGGCCAAAAAGTGGCAATATGATGGGTATGTGTAGGGTATGTGGCTGACGAATTTTTTTTACCCAAAATTGATGAAACGAAAAAGGGTTTTTAAAGGAGATTCTCAACTTTCCACCAATATAAATTATGTTTTACTTTGAATTTAATAAATTATTATTATTCATTTTCTATTTGAATTACGACTAAAGTCCTAATTAATAGGTTGATTGAAAAACATCTATAGCTTTCAAATGATATCACATTTTTTGAATCCAAAACATGCGTCACATTCTATGCTTCAAATACTATAGGATTAAAAAAGAAAAAAAAATGAATTTTATGAAGTTTTGACTAAGTCAAGGTGGTCAGACATACGAGTTTTTATATTTTTTAAAAGTTGAAATAAAAAATTCATAATTAATTATTTACTTGGAAAAAAATTACAAAAAAATATGCATCACATCAAGACATGAATCCTCTACTTATATCTAAAATATTATAAAAAACTATTATCATTTTATTGTTGTTAGGGTGGTCTAACAGACACCTACTTCTCATTTTTCCCCTGAAATTTAAGTACTACCACATTAAAATTTCAAATTTTCACCAAATATATATATATATATATTTAAATAAACCTAGTAGTTTAGAAACTAGATTCAATTTGATAAATATTCTATTCTTACATATTTTTTAAATAATATAGATAACTTATTCAAAATTTTATGTCAAGTTTCCTAACTCTAATTTTTCTAATGTTTTGCCACTTAAGGGCCTGTTTTTTCTATGATGATCCTGCACATACCCTCTTCATTAACAAATCTAAGTAACACATTATATTTGGCTCTCCTATATAGATCCTCATGAATGACATACTTAATAGATTGCAACTTAAGAGTTATTTTATGATTTTAATTCCTATATTTTGGACAAGACATATTCTTTAAATAGTACACAATATCTTTGTACCAAGAAAAATACTACAAATTGAACTCCTTTAGATGTGTATCATCTTGTATTTGATTTATTTGACTTACATTAAGGTTATAAACAACCATTAGATTTGTTAAACTTTATCCTCTTAAATTCATAATATAAATAATAGAGTAATTATATTTTAGTAATTATAATACTAAAATTATTGTTGAGAAATGGTGCCTCAAACGTACTGGTGTTTGGACCTTTGCATTGTCAAATAGATAGTTGAATATCACCAAAAAAAAAATTCTAGTTTGATCGAAATCCTATTGGTAGGAAATGATTTGTTAGTTATGTCATTGGGTTTCAAGTTTTCTAGGTTCCAAAGTTTCGTAACTTCCCAACTTAACAACATTGAGGTTCTCTTTTTTATCAGCATGTCGTGGGTTTTGAGAAATTCATAACTTTTGATAAAGGTTCTAATGTTCGGTTTTTTAGCAACATAGAAATACCTTTGTTGTCGATGAGTCATAGGTTTTGGGAACTCCCAAACCTCCGACATGAGGGTTTGAAGTTTGGATTTTCAATGACATAGCGATTGGAGCAGTATCGATGAGACTTGTAGCAGTCAATGCGACACAAATTGTGGTCTCCTCAATGGACCGATGACTATGGTGGGACCTGAGTTGTTAGGGTGGAAGCGATAATTGGTGCAAGCCATGTTGACTTGGTAGTAGGGACCACATGGAATGATATGAACTACATCGATGTGACTTCATTATATCGGTGGGAGACGATATGGCAGCTCATCGATCTGGCAATGAGGTTGAATCAGTAATAAGCCAATGGATTTGGGGACCATAGCAATGTGTTCAACGGTTGTGATCAGATTGATCCAACGGTTCCCACTAACCCCATTCACCTTGTGGTGGGTCCCGAAAGACTCTTGTAGGGTGTGTAGGATTGGTCAGTGGTGATGATGTGACATCATGTTGGCAATTAAATATTTAAGTCTTTTTTAGGAGACTTGTTGCGAATATTGTAGATTCCCATTGAGATTCTCTAGAATTACACAAGCGGTGTACTCGTGTCTTGGAAAACCCTTACCATGACAAGCGGTATATGAAGGAGAAGTCAAACTACCAAGTTAGAGAGAAGTGATTAGTTGTTGACTATTGTAACTATTTGCTTATGGAAGTTGAACCGAACTATTTCCTATTGGTTGAGAACAAATGTTATAAAACATTGAATGTTCTGCAATATGGAAAGGAGGCGAGATTGAAGTAGGGTTATGTTGTAAGATTCTCTCAGGATGGAACAAGATGTAAATCTCTTGTGAAGGCTTAGAGCTTGAATTGTATTTCTAACTGTATTATGTTGTTGAATAATACAATGGCAATCTGGGATTTTGGAGTGTGGGGTCTTTTACCTGAAAGGGTTTTCCCCACACAAATCTATGTGTTCATGTTTTATTTTCCATCTTTCATGTTTAATGGTTCTACTTGATTGAATCTATTTAATGGTGTTGTTTGGAACTAGTTTAAATAGCATTAAGTTTTCTCTAAGGGTCAATGTGTGAAATGAACTATGTCTAATTCCACTTTGTGGCATAGTAGTAAGTGTATTTGTGGCAATCTAATGAAATTAAAATTACCGAAGGAACTACTAATCTTGGATGTTTCTTTTTGAGATGACCAATATTTCCTAACAAGTGGTATCAAATCCATCTTCAAGAATTTTCTCTTTGCTTGCATGTACAATTTTGTGAGTTGCATGTACTTGCATGGACTCACATGTGGCTTGCATGTGCTTGCATGATGATTCATGAATGAATTCATGGTGTTTCTAGTTGTAGGTATTCCTTTTCTGAAGATTTATTAGTGTGGAAAGCTTGAGGAAATCTCAAGGAATCGACTGAAGTTTTGGTTCTTTGATGAGTAGAAATTCTTTATCTTTTATTTGAGTTCCAAGAGACAACATGTATTATGGAAGATGGAGAAACTTGAGTTGGTCATATTGAAATGATGTGACTTGAAGCTTGTAAGTTGGTAACGGTATAACCCCAATGCATGGGGTGGAATATTATTTACTCTATGGTTGTGTTGCAACAAAGATTTCATATTGGGTGTTTGTGTGAGGGGATCCTTGATGATATGGAGAAGCTTGGGTTGTTTCTCAATAATGGAGAAATGTGCTTATGCTAGGTGGTTTTTCTTAGTATTGTTTTATGGTACCCCGATTACATGAAGGCTATGGAGTTGATCATTGGATGATCTAAAATCTCCTACAATAGTTTGTCTCCCTCAGATACATGTACATGTTGGTGTTTTTGGAGTTGGCTTGTTATGGACTTGGAGTTCCTAAATTGTTATTTCCTTTCAAGGATGTTTTGTACTTGCATCACTCAAATTCATGTTCTTTGGATTTGAGCGTTTTATATATTTTCATTTAAAGAATCTATGGTTATGCATATTCATGATAATCCTTTATTCTAGTTATTTATTATGTTGTTTATGTTTCATACTTTTGAATTGTCCAGATGTGAAATGGATATGGGCACGTGCATGGGTGTTGTCAAACACAATGGTTTTGTAGGTTTTACACTATCAAGAAAACTTGTGATTTTGTGGAGCTATTGTTAAACTATTTTTTAGACCCTAGCTTTTGGGGCATTACTAGATGAGATAGTTGTATAGTTCTGAATGCATGCCTTGTGCATGGTGTGAGAAGGTGTGATACTTTCTTTGCATGGGAGTGTTTATAAGTGACTAGTTACTTATCATTTCTTGTGGCGGTTCTTGGTGGATTCCTAGACTATGGTGCTCATTGTGGACGTGATTGGTGAATTAGATTTGAGAAGGATATGGTGCTTGAGTCATGTTGTCTACAAGGTAAATTCTCTTTGTAATCTCAATTTTGTAGTTTCCAATGTGATGATGGGTTTGCATGTTTCAGTGTTTTGGATCTATGAGTTATGCAGTTGTATGGATTGATCACCCATTTAGTTACAATGGGATAACTTGGAAGTGGACTAGATCTATATCCACAAGGTTGATTCAATGTTGATGCATTTTTTCAATTGGCCTTGTCTCTGGTCATTTTTTCATTAGTGTGGTTGCTTTGAGATGAGGTTAGATGATAAGAGAGTACATGGATTGTCAATGTTGGGGACCTATAGCATGTGTATCATGATGTCATGGATAGCTTGGGTACACTTGTTTGTGTAACATTTTGACAGTGATGGTTATTTCTACTTGGTTTTGGAGATCTTGGTGGTGCTTGGTATAGTTGTTAGATGGATAAGTAAATGAGTGGACCTGGATGATTTTTAGTATAGCATCTTTTTGGTTGTGTGCTTGGAAAGCTCAATATCATGGTTCGATGGGAGCTTTAACAGTGATTGCATATTCATCACTATGTGGTGAATGATCTTCATTAGTGATGCAAATGTTACTAGGAGGAGCTCTTAGACCCTGTTGCTACAAAAGGGCTCTTTTACATTTGCATGGATGCTATTTGGAGATGGATCATCTTCATGATATTGAAGATTTGTAGATTCTCAGAGCCATGGAAGACTCTTGGAGTCTTTTTTTGAGATGTTATCAATGCTTGATAGGTGATGTTGGTTTAGAGTTTGTTTGTTTTATGTCATGGTATACTCTTGATTGTGCAATTAGAGTTTCCAACCTACATAATTTTTTCTTCTTAAGACCATGTTATGTTCACTTGGAGCATGTGATCTCCTAAGGGGAATGGTAAGATCATGATGTCATGATAAGTTACTAGTTTAGATGTTTGGAGCTTTGACAGTGGTATGGTAATTCTCTATTTTTTGGGTACATTAATTATATGCTTGAGAAATTCATGATAGTACAATGATGCAATTTTGAGTTTAGCATGGAGTGCTTGTTAGTAGGTGCTCATGGATACATGGAGAATAAGGTGAGGCTATAATTCTCTTAAGATGAGGAAAGTATACTGAGAGGGTTACTCTTGGTGATATTTCAGTAGAAAGTCTGAGGAGCCTAAACCTTGGTTGGACATGAGTTAAACAAAGACCAATGAGGATATTGCTCTTGGAGAAGTCATGATGAATTGGTTACCCTAGAGGAGCATTCTCATTCCCCACTCTTTGTCTACTCAGTAGTTTATCATTTGAAAGGTATTTCCCTTTATTGCTTTTAGATGTGTTATGCTCATGTTTTGATTCTAATGGAATGAGTTGATTCATGATGATTGGATTTGGATACTCATTTGAGGATTGGTTTAGCATGTGTTTATATGTTGTATCTTTTGTAGATATGGATCTTGAGATCTGTAGTTAGGTCTAAAGGATTCATTTGAAGGGTGTTCAGCATGGTTATCTCCTTGTGCTTTTGTGTGTTTTTGGTTTAAGATATCATTTATTGGTGAGGAATATTAGGAGATATTTTTATGGGAAGATTTCCAAAGATAGAAATGAAAGAGTTTGATCTTCTTGGAGAAGCTTGCATCCCTCTTGATTACATGTTATATATGTTGTGTTTGATCTTTGAAATTGAATGGTTGGGTGTTGTTATGTTTTTCTCTTTGGGGTGTTTTGAAGGAGACCTTACTTGACATAGTTGGTAGTTAGAGGTGTATGTAGAAGGATTTTCTACAAGTATATGATGTGAATAGTTGTTCTCTTTGGTCTTGGTTATCCTCTTGGATGTTTTATTTCACATTACATTGGTTTGAGATTTGGTCAAAGTTGTATTGATCCCTAGCTTGTGGTCATGTTTTTTCACTCATGTTCTTGGGGTAATGACCTAGAGGTTCTTAATCTCTTTCTTTTGTTGGGTGTGGAGAACTTGGGAGAGGAGTGAAGACTTGTAATGAGATTTTTTATTCTAGGTTATCGATTTACAATTTTTTCATATCATTGTAGATGGTTCCTTTAAACTACATGTTTACACTCTTATGTTATGCTATTGGTAGACTTGGTATGCTTTGATCCTTTTTAGATTTATTACCCATGCAGTGGGAGTTCTTGGATGTGTTTTGTCTTCTTTGACTAGTTGGCACATGGAGCTTGTTTTGCAGTTGATGGGTTGGATGTGTTGCTAGCATGAGTTTTTTTTATGTTGATACCTTGAAGGTATGTGTGATTGGATGGATTAACACTTGCTGTGGGTGTTATTTTTAGTCACATGGGTTAATCAGTTGGATGTAATAAGTTATTTTTCTAGTTCTTGTTCTAGCTAGTGTTCTATCTTGTTTTATGAAGGATGGCTTCATGGATGTGTTCTAGTTTGGAGCTTTGAAGTTGATATTACTTTTGTATAGCATGTGAGCCCAGTGGAGTGGTGACAGTGTGTTGAATCCATTATGTTAGCTAGTTCTGATGTTGGTGTCTCATATTAGACTATGAATTTATGCCATGGCTTGTTTCTTTTCTTTGGAGAATGGCTAGAACTATAGCCTAAGATGGTGGAAATTATAGATGTTTCTGGAGGTGTCCTAAGTGATACGAAGGATTCATGCATTTATTGGTAGGAAGTTCATTCTTTGGAAAGTGGGCGAATGTTGAGAAATGTTGCCTCAAATGTAGTAGTGTTTGGACCTCTACATTGTTGAATAGATAGTTGAATATCACCAGGAAAAAGTTAATAGTCTAATTGAAATCTTGTTGGTAGGAAATGGTTTGTTACTTAAATGTCATTAGGTTTCAAGTTTTCATAACTTAAGTCATGGGGTTCTAAAGTTTCATAACCTCTTGACTTAGCAACATTGAGCTTCTCTTTGTTATTGGCATGTCATGGGTTTTGATAAATTCATAACTTCTAATAGAGGCTCTAAAGTTTGGTTTTTGAGTGACATAGTGATCCCTTTGTTGTCGGCGTGTCGCAAGTTTTGGGAACTTTGCAACCTTCAACATGAGGTTTTGAAATCTATATTTTTAGCGGCATAGCAATTGGAGTGGTATCGACGAGACTTGTAGCCATCGATAGGACACAAAGTGTGGTCTCCTCGATGGACTGATGACTATGGTAAGACTTGAGCTATCAGGGTGGAAGCAATAATTGGTGCAAGCCATGCTGACTCAACAATAGGGACTACATTAGTGTGACTTCATTATATCTGTGGGAGATGATATGGTGTCCCATCAATATGGCAATGAGGTTGACTAGATAATAAGCCAATGTGATCAACATTTGCTATAAGATTGGCCTAATAGTTCCCACTAACCCCACACCCCTAGTGGTGGGTCCCGAAAAACTCCTCTAGGGTGTGCGGCATTGGTCTATGCTGATGATGTGACATCATTTTGGAAGTTGAATATTTAAGTCTTTTTCTAGGAGACTTGTTGCAAATATTTTAGATTCCCATCTAGATCCTATGGAATTACACAAGCGATGTACGCATGTCTTGGTGGACCCTAACCATGACAAGTAGTATATGAAGGAGAAGTCAAACTACCAGGTTGGAGAGTGGTGATTAGTTGTTGACTATTATAACTATTTGTCTATGGAAGTTGAACCAAACAATTTCTTGTTGGTTGAGAATGAATGTTATAAAACGTTGAATGTTCTACAATGTGGCGAGGAGGCGAGATCGAAGTAGGGTTATGTTGTTGGATTATCTCCGGATAGAACAAGATATAAATCTCCTATGAAGAATTAGAGCCTGAATTGTATTTTTAACTATATTCTTCTGTTGAATAATACAATGGTGATCTAGGCTTTTGGAGTGTGGGGTTTTTTACCCGAAATAATTTTCTCCACATAAATCAATGTGTTCATCTTTTATGTTCCATCTTTCATTTTGAATGGTTAAACTTGATTGAATCTATTTACTGGTGTTGTTTTTAACTAGTTTAAATAGCATTAACTTTTCTCTAAGGTTCAATGTGCGAAATGAACTATGTGTGATTCCCCTTTGTGGCATAGTAGTATGTGTCTTTGTGGTAATATGATGGAATTAAAATTACCAAAGGCACTACTAATCTTGGATGTTTCTTTTTGAGATGACAAATATTTCCTAACAATTATAAAATCAATAATAGTAAAATAATAAGAATAATTTAATATAAAAATATTAAATTACATATAAAAATAATATTATAGTATTATAATATTAAAATAATAATACAAATACTATAAATAGTACACATAATATAAATATATTAAAAATAATATAATAATAATAATTTGCTAATATTAATAATAAAATAATATTTATATATATCAAACATAATCTATATAAAATATGAGAGAGATATCATATATAAATAATCATAATAATATAATAATATTAAAATATTAAAATAACAATATTAATATAATATTTCTAATATTAATATTATAATAATATATCCAATAATAATAATATTTTACTAATATTAAGAATAAAATAACATTTATATATCTTAAATAAATATGATATATCATTTATATTAAATTATATAATTATATCTCCTATATTTAAAATATATATGCTAGTTATTATATTGTTATTATCTTATGTTATCTTATCCTACTTTTTCTTTTAATGTAGATAGTAGAACACACCAAATAAAAAATATCAAAATTTTAGAAACCTTGAAAATTTATGAAAAAAAAACAAAATTCAAAAGAATCCTTATATACAACTCATTTACATCTAGATCTATCTTTTTCAAAAAATTGACATGAAAAATAAAATAGATCTATTGGGACTAAAAAAAAATCTTATTTTTTTAGAATCACAAGTAAAAATAGATCTATTGGGAGTAAGAAAAATCCATGGATACAACTGTAATCTATTATTTTTTTGTAGTGAAACACAAGTGCAAAGAAGTAAATGATGACAGTTGTACAAGAATGACTAACTCCATGGATACAACTGTAAAAATCTTAACTTTTTAGAATCACGAGTAAAAATAGATCTATTGAGAGTAAGAAAAATCCATGGATACAACTATAATCTTTTTTTTTGTATTGAAATAGAACAAGTGCAAAGAAATAAATGATGATAGTTGTACAAGAATGACTAACTCCATGGATACAACTGTAAAAGTTTTTTTTTTTTAGAATCACGAGTAAAAATAGATCTATTGGGAGTAAGAAAAATTCATGGATACAACTATAAAAAAAAAATTGTATTGAAATAGAACAAGTGCAAAGAAGTAAATGATGACAATTGTACAAGAATGACAAACTTAACTCCGCCCTCTTCCCTCCATTGATGCCCTCAAAATAAACCTAAACCATATCTCTACCATTTCAAATTCTATATACATATCTACCTTATTTTACCCATTCTAACATGATGTAGAAATATTTATCTATTTAGAAAACCTTTTTCAACTTAACTCCATCCCTCTTCCCCCAGCCATGCTCTCAAACAAACCTAAACCACATCTCTACCCTTTTAAATTTTATATTATCCTAGTGTTTGTTTGAGAAAATTTCCAAGAATATATATTTTATTTTAAAATCTAAAAAATCTTTTAAAAATTATAATTATAAAAACTTAATGGATAAACTCTATTAGAACTAGATATCTACATTTACAACTCATTATAACATAAAGAGTAAATACACATTTACTGGGATAGCCTTCAAAAATTCACCAAATAAAAAACTCAAAATTTTAGAAACCTTGAGAATCCTTATAAACTTTCAATTCATAAGAATCCATAGATATAGCTCATTATCTAAATGCATATCTTCATGACAAGTAAGTAGATCTATTGGGAGTAAAAATATACAGCTGTTTAAATAATTTTTTGAATTGAAACAAAACACGTGACAGTTGTACAAAACCAACTAAAGTTCACACATATCTACCTTATTTTTATTGATTCTAACATGATAAATAAACATATATCCATTTAAAAAGTCTTCCCTAACTTAACTTCTTCCTCCACCACCTCAAAACCACTTCTTCCCCTACCACCCCCAAAACCCCCCAATTTATTAAAATCTCCTTAAAACTAAACCTCAATCACAGCTCTACCATTTTAAATTCTATATTAACCAGAAAAACTGCTTTAATCTTAAACTGACTGTCATTGGAGAGTCTCTGAGGATAAAGGAAAAGAAAACCTTTGTTTGAGAGAGGTGAAAATGGCTGGCATTCAGAGACTGACGGTAGGAAGCAGTACAGAGCAGGTGGAATGCCGCGATGAGCTGATAACTGAAATACTTTCGAGGGTTCCAACAAGAAGTTTGTTTAAAATGTCCACAGTGGTAAAGAGATGGCGCACCCTAATATTTGACCCAGAGTTTGTTCTAACCCATCACAAGAATTGTAACCAGGAATCAATTTTTGTGCTACGATTTGCGCATAGCTTTCAATTCCGCTCCCACGATCCCCAAACGGGTAATCTTTCCAGCGTTTCTCTTTCTCTCGAGAGCATATCTCTTTCTGTGGAGACCATAGACGGTTTTCATTTTAGTCGTTGTGCACGTCCACTAGCTTCATCAAATGGGTTGATGTGTTTCTGTACACTTGTGAGTTTTTATACACTGGTGACTCCTGTGAAGATCCCGGAGTTTTTTGTGTACAACCCAGTAACTAAGTTTCTGAAAATTTTACCCATGCCTCCTGCCGTGGATAATAAGAGCATGATCTTCCCAATTTTAATTGGCTTTTGTTCTCTCAAAAATACAGGAAAATTGGTGATTGGAGGCTTCTATGAGGAAGAGGACGACACATACACACTGGTATTTGATTCCCAATCAAATTCATGGTATGAGGGCCCACCTCTCGCTTTATCTAGTTATTATACAAAACCCAGAGAAAGTTCTTCCAGTCATACAACTTTTGTTAATGGTGTCATTTATTTCCTTGTTAGAACACCAGTCATAGCTGCTCACGAAAGGCGTGAAGCTACATATGCAGAGGGGTTGTTTACAGATGAAGACGGTCAGTTTTACAAGATTATAGGTTATGATGTGAATCGAGACCAGTGGTGTTTTTCTGTTTTCATTCCTACTTCAGTGGGTTATCTGTGAATTTTCTACTACCCTGAAGGTGCTATTAACCAGTTAGTTATTCCTATTCCTTATGTACAGCAAATTGAACTCTTAGCTGGAAAGAATGAATAAAAACAAAATAGCACCATTCACCAATCTTAATTTGCAGCGGAGTATAAAAGAAATTGAAAAACACAGATAACACAACACAAATCGTTTTTGGACAAACGTCCCTGGAAAAACCCCAATCTGGGGAAAACCAGTTTGATAACTTTATTATCAAATCTGCAATTGAGAACGATTACAATAGTTTGCTTAATACTTGCAATTCAGGCACTCTTCATCTGCCACTATTCGAACCTCCCTCTGAAACTCAGAAGCTGGAAGCTTTACTTCTCAATTACTGCTGAAAAACTTTTCTGGTGTCATCCCCTGAAGACTCAATCGTTCCAGATCAGAAAAGAAGAAGAAAACTAGAATCCTCGACTCCCTTTTATAATCTCTCATTCAGAAGTGAATGGCCACGAATGGAAGTTGAAGAGACCCAATCGGTGGTTAAGACTAACTAGAGGACTTCCACAATCTTCTTAAGGAAAACGATTGACCTTCTGCATTCCTCTGTGTTCCCAGCCTTAGTGACACCTTTTAAGACTAGAACACTTGTCCGAGCTACAATGTTTAACACTCCCTCTTAGCGAGGAAGTGGTTCTCTACAACACCCAACTTATCCCTGAAGAAAATAAACTTCCCTCTATTCAGGGCCTTCGTCAGAATGTCTGCCACTTGCTGATCTGTAGACACATAATGTAGTCGAACTGATCCACGCTGTACACAATCCCTAATGAAGTGATATCTGATGTCAATATGTTTTGATCGATCATGGAATACTGGATTCTCAGATAACTTAATGCAACTCTGATTATCACAGTAGATAATGGTCGACTTCATCCTCTGACCAAACAATGCCACTAACAGTTTCCGAAGCCAAACTGCTTCACAAGTAGCCATGCTTGCTGCCATGTATTCTGCTTCTGCAGAGCTTAATGCAACTGACTTCTGCTTCCTGCTGTACCAAGAAACAACCCCTGATCCAATGCTGAAGCAACACCCTGAGGTGCTTTTCCGATCTACTGCATTACCTGCCCAGTCTGCATCAGTGTAACCTACCAACCTGACACCATCACTTTGAGTATATTTCAATCCATACTCAATCGTACCTCGTAGATATCGCAGCACATGCTTTGCTACTGTCCAATGTACTCTCTTTGGTTCCACCATGAACTGACTAAGAGTGTTGACAGCAAAGCAAATGTCCGGCCTTGTGTTGACCAGATACATGAGAGAGCCAATGAGCTGTCTATATAATGTGGGGTCTACTGCCTCCTGCTTTGATGCATCAATTTTCTTCCAATTAGTTATCATAGGAGTAGACATGGGTCTACAGTCCAACATCCTAAATTTCTTTAGGATCTCCAAGGTATATTTTCCTTGACCAAGGAAGATTTCTCCATCTGACTACCACACCTCAAGTCCTAGAAAATAATGCATCAACCCCAAGTCTTTCATTTCGAACTCAGCTGCTAAGTCCCTCTTACAATCTTCTATGAGCCTTGGTGACCCAGTCAAAAAGAGATCATCTACATACATCACAAGAAGTAGTGGTTCATTTCCAACCATAAGATAGTATAGATTTGAATCTGTGTCACTCTTCACAAAGCCCATCTACTGCAAGTAGCTATCAATGCGACCATACCAAGCTCTGGGAGCTTGCTTGAGTCCGTATAGTGCTTTTTTAATTTGCATACATGAGTTTCTCTCCCAAATGTCTCGAAGCCCTCTGGTTGTTCGATGTACACCTCCTCTTCTATGACCCCATTCAAGAATGCCGTCTTGACATCCATCTAATGGATCTGCCATCCCATCTGTGCTGCAAGAGAGATCACGGCTCTGATGGAAGTATACCTAGCTACGGGAGCAAACGTCTCCTCATAATCTATTCCCTCTTTCTGAGAGAAACCCTTGGCTACAAATCTGGCTTTATATTTGTCAATGCTGCCATCTGCAGCATGCTTGAGTTTGTAGATCCAACGGGAACCAATCACTTTCCTATCCAAGGGTCTAGGTACCACCTCCCAAACATCATTACGCATGATGGAGTCGTATTCTTCTACCATAGCGTCTTGCCACACTTGGTGTAGTGCAGCCTCCTTATAGTTGGAAGGCTCATTGTCTATGAGCTGACTCATCAAAGCCACGTAATCTGCATATCTCTTAGGTGGTCTCCTATCCCTGGTGTTTAATTTAGGAGCTCCCACGAACTCCTGTCCATCTCTCAATGTTTGAAGTTCCTTATGATTCCCATTCCCACTTATAGTGGTTGGAGCTTCAAGCTCAACATGTTGCTGCTCCATATGCTGCGAACTTTCCTCAACACTTGTATCTAAATTTTGTGCCTGAAGTTGTTGATCAGCTTTTGGAGCTTCTTCTTGCTGACTCTGATCGACTGCTGGCAGTGCGCGAGATCTCATGAAGGCTTTCTCTTCTAGGAAATTAACGTCCCTTCTCACAACGATCTTCCTGGTTCCTAGAATGTAGATCCTGTATGCCTTAGATGTTTCACTGTATCCAACGAAATACCCCTTCTCTGCAGTTGAGTCTAGTTTGGTACGCTTCTCACTGGGAATGTGACAATAAGCGATGCTGCCAAAAATTCTAAAATAACCAACTTCTGGCTTCTTCCCCGTAAATGCCTCCTCGGGTGTCATCTTTCCCAATACTTTGTGTGGAATTCTATTCTGAATGTATACTGCTGTGCTACATGCTTCTGCCCAAAGATGTCTAGGCATGTCTTGATCATATAGCATGGCCCTAGCTGCTTCAACTATTGTTTTGTTTTTTCGTTCTGAGACCCCATTTTGTTGCATATTATATGGAGTTGTCCACTCTCTCTTGATTCCTTCCTTAGTGCAGAAATCTTTGAAGGTTTTCTTGATGCATTCACCCCCATTATCTGTACGAAGAACCTTTATCTTCTCTCCTATCAAATTCTCTACAAGAGCCTTAAACTCTTGGAAGTGACTGAAGACTTCATCTTTTGTCTTCAAGAAGTAAATCCAGGTCTTCCTGGAGAAGTCATCAATAAAGTTTACGAAGTATTCATAACCCCTGAGAGACTTAGTGGACATGGGACCACAAATGTCACAGTGTATCAACTCTAAAACTCCCTTGGCTCTATTGTCACTCCTAGGAAAAGCTGCCTTGGAAAAATTTCCAAGTACGCATCCTTTGCATACATCATCATGTTCAGTACTTACTTCTGGAATTCTTGTGACAGTCTCCCTAAGCAACTTAAGTGCTTCATGATGAATGTGACCCATCCTTCTATGCCACAACTCTCCCAAATTTCTGTTACTGTTGCTGCTAGCTAGTGCCATCAGATCTTCAACCTGCAACTTATATAACTTATTGCTTCTGACTCCAATCTGTTTTGCTGACTTCCAATTATGATGTTTCAAATACACCTTCTGTCCTCGAAAGAGTACATCGTACCCTTTGTCTTGAAGAGTAGATACTGAAATCAAATTCATCCACATTCCTGGTACATGCAACACATCTGTAATCTGGAGATTCTTTCCTGACTCCCTCTGAACTATGACTGTTCCTCTCCCAACTAGAGTACACTGGGATTTGTTGGCCATCTGTATCTGGAAGTCTATCTGCTCTGCTTTGTAGCTTGAAAAATACTCTCTAACTCTTATCATGTGACATGATGCCCCACTATCGATGTACCAGACTCCTGTGGTGGTCGAGCTCGATAGGCAAGCTACAAGAGCGAACTCATCTTCAAGTCTTGAAGACAGTTCATCAACATCTACTAAAGCTGTTGTGTGTTGTTTTTTTTTCTTGTCACCCTTCTTTCTATTCGGACATTGACTGACATAGTGTCCATGTTGATCACAGCCAAAGCACTTATTTTTGCTTAAGTCTTTCTTTTTCTTATAATCTCCCTTCTCTTCTTTGTAGTTAGGCCCTTTGTTCAAGCCTTTCTTGGGTTTTCCCTTTCCTACAAGAGCAACATTTTCGTCATCCTCACCCTTCTGGCCTTTACTGCTGCCTGCACAGACAAGGCTCAACCTGAGCTCTTCTTGAGTAAAATCACTCCAAAGGCGATCCCAGTCAGGTAGGTCATGCTGACCATTAATCACTTGGACAAAGATGTCCCATTGTTTTGAGAACCCATTCAGGGCTATTCTCACGAGCTCATCATCACTTATTTTTTCTCCGACAGCTGCTAACTCATCTTTGACTTGCCTAACCCTGGTGAGGTAACTGACAACTCCTTCTCCCTTGTTCTGTCTGGTGTTTCGTAGCTTCTCTCTAAGAATCAATTTCCTATTGACAGTGGCACTCTGGAACAGTTTCAGGATTGCATCCCACATCTTTTTGCAGGTATCTAATTCTGCAATATGAGGAACAATGTGATCTTAACTCCATCTTGGATAATATGCCTAGCTTTGGCATCCTGCCTACGATAGACTGCTAAATCCTTCGGATCTGTGGGTACGGTAACATTGGTTGTTGCAAATTCCTTTAGGTCATGCTCCTCCAACAACAGTAATATTCTGGATTTCCAGATACCAAAGTTAGATGCACCATCTAGTCTATCTTGATCTCTCAAACCAACTGAAGCCATTTTCTGAAACCCGCGAACAATAACTCCAATAAATTTTCTGCTCAGAAGAAATCTAACTTCTGTTCTTTATAGCTCTGATACCATGTGAATTTTCTACTACCCTGAAGGTGCTATTAACCAGTTAGTTATTCCTATTCCTTATGTACAGCAAATTAAACTCTTAGCTGGAAAGAATGAATAAAAACAAAATAGCACCATTCACCAATCTTAATTTGCAGCGGAGTATAAAAGAAATTGAAAAACACAGATAACACAACACAAATCGTTTTTGGACAAACGTCCCTGGAAAAACCCCAATCTGGGGAAAACCAGTTTGATAACTTTATTATCAAATCTGCAATTGAGAACGATTACAATAGTTTGCTTAATACTTGCAATTCAGGCACTCTTCATCTGCCACTATTCGAACCTCCCTCTGAAACTCAGAAGCTGGAAGCTTTACTTCTCAATTACTGCTGAAAAACTTTTCTGGTGTCATCCCCTGAAGACTCAATCAATCCAGATCAGAAAAGAAGAAGAAAACTAGAATCATCGACTCCCTTTTATAATCTCTCATTCAGAAGTGAATGGCCACGAATGGAAGTTGAAGAGACCCAATCGGTGGTTAAGACTAACTAGAGGACTTCCACAATCTTCTTAAGGAAAACGATTGACCTTCTGCATTCCTCTGTGTTCCCAACCTTAGTGACACCTTTTAAGACTAGAACACTTGTCTGAGCTACAATGTTTAACATTATCCATATTGCCTCTTTGAATCGGAGGGAAAACTATTAGTCTTGGCATCTAATTCCAGCCATCAGGAAAACCAGACAATCAGATATGGCAACGGCGAGGGTAATGGGCATTTTGTGTTCTGGATATTGGATACATAACAAAAATGTTGGACACGAGATCGGGAGCTGGATTTATCACATGTGATTTATGATTCTTGGGAGGTATTTGCAAGTGGTGGTGTGGTATGGTTGGCAACAGGTTACAGTTCTGTCATAGTTTATCATATGAAGACCGGACACTGCTCAACTCACCAATTAGATGATGGTATTCCATGTGCAGCTTTTGAGCCTACCCTTCTGTCATTCTGAGACTTTTGTGAAAATGAGAGTCTGGATTACAAATTTGGTGTTGAATTTGTGATAAATGACCTCCTTTTAATTAGTGCAGTTGATAGCAAAACGAATTTGCGAATGATATAAAATCTTCCTTCTAACAATACAATTTTTTAGGTTAGATGTTGATGGTGTAATTAGTCCATAGCAGTTGTTAGCACTGTAAAGTATAACAATGCCAGTACCCTCTGGATTGACTAGTGTGATTTTAAATGAATCATATAAGTTTAAAATGTGCTGTTTATGTCAAATCTTTGATTATTGTCTATTTTTATAGATTGACATAATACAAACAATTTGCTATTTCATGTATTTAATTTTATCCCCAATGAGCATTCGTTGATTTCTGAAATTCTTCTTACGTCTGCAGCATGAACTTGGACTTATGCAGATGAGAACAAAATTTGTATTCAAAACTTCCATATCTTGCTGATGAAATGTAATCGTTCTTGGGTGTTCATTTGCAGCAACAAAAGAATGCATGCAGGATTATTCTCTTGTGTGTATAGAATATAACCATATTTAGTTGCACTCCTAAAATATGACGATAATTTGACATGTTAAAAATTCTCTGGGATTTCTGCGAATTCATTATATTCATATAACGTACAGGTATAAACTTTGTCATTATCCCTATTTCAGCCTGTTCTTAATTGTCCTGTTCAAATTCAATTCTACTTGTCCGTTGTAACTAGTCTAATCTCTTTAACCCTTTTTTAAGGTTTTCTCACGTGGTCGTAGAAAGAAGAGATAAAATATCGTTGGCATGCCCCCACAACTTTTTGAGGATTAGTTGAAAGAGCCTATTTCACATCAAGTGGGCCCCCATATTATAGTGCATCAATATTAAAAAGTATACAAATATTCTTTGATTGATCGCATGTTAATCTGATGAAGCATACTTCATCTAAAGTTATTTCAATATAATTAAAATTAGAGTGCATCATTGGCAAAATTAGGGAGTTATGGATCAAAGAAATCTAAGCAAATGTTCATGGTTCTTTACAATGTCTTTTTTTCATAACCGATGGCATCTTAGAGTAAGTAATGGTCAATATTCACAAATTTTTGTCATCATGTTTATGAAATTCAGTTGTTCCCACAATGATCATGCTACAACATTGAAGATGCAATCAAGGAACACATTCACTCCATTCTAATTAAAAATGGTGGACATTCATCTACTAAAAGAAAGAGCAATTACATGCTAGTCCCTTCATAACTAAGGCATTAATTATTCATTGAGCAATTTAGTTTTTAAGTTTCATTTGTTATTTGAGTAATGCACTTGATTGTAAGATTAGAAGGTACTAAGTATGCTCATACCATGAAATCTCTACAAACTTGATAACTTCTCATGTTTTTTTAAATTCTAGTAGCCTTTCTATTTCCATGAATGTTTTAGTGATCTCTATAAATTTATACTTGTGCATAGTCAAATGATCAATGAAAGAAGTCATGGTCAACTTTGTTCATCTTCTTGTTATTCATGAGATTATCATTTTGTTGATGGTGTAGATGGTTAATTTTCTTGCTTGTTGACATATTAATATACAAATTTTGGGAAAATAATTTCTTCTAGTGATTGGTTTCAAAATATTTCACTTAGAGAATGAGAGAATTAGATAGAGGTACTCATTGAAACTCATTAAAGGAGCCTACAATAAAAAATGATCACATTGTTTGACTACATGATCACATTAAAGGAGCCTACAATAAAAAATGATCACATTGTTTGACTACATGATCACATGGTAGTATTTTCTCCCTTTTCCCACATTTAGAGAATTAGATAGAGGTACTCATTGAAACTCATTAAGGGATCCTACCTTTTAATCTTGAAGATCCTATTGTGACTAATGTCCCATGGTCATAGGTCTCCCATGCTTGGTATCTAAGTGAATTTGGATTGCTTGGGAGGATTGAAGTACATGATTATCTTGATTACCAATGATATATGAGAAGATTTATTACAAGATCAAACATAGCTTCCATGAAATTTTAGTCTTTAGTTGTTGTTCCAAGAAAAACAGATTGTCAAGCCTCACCTCATCAATTTCTTCCTCTAATGGTTGTCCAATAACCACCTAGAAATTTTGTAAATGGAGTTCAACAAAAGCTTGTTGGTTCTACCTATTGCTCCTACTACACTAGATCGCATCCTAGTTGTAGACACTTAAAATTGTCTCAAGTCTGCAAAAGCATTTTCTGACTAACTCTAATTTTGTCTAACTTTAATTTTCATATGAACTAATTCTAGTCTTTTTCACATTTTAATAATTAAATAATTATATTTAATTATTTAATCTCTAATTCTATTTCAACCATGATTAAATAAATATTATTATTTATTTAATTATGCTAATGTAAAATTTTCTCCATAATTAATTTAATTAATTATCCATGACATAAAAAATAAATGAATTTATATTTATTTTATTTTTGAAAAATTACCACAATTTCCTCTTTACTTAACTCTTCTATTTTATATTTTTTTTGGTTAACTCTTACATTTCATTATTTCCTTTTTCACTTGACTAACCCTTTCTTCCATTTGACTATCTCTTTATTTTAGTTAACTCTTCCACTTTCTGCTATTCTCTTCACTCATCTCTTACATTTTTCTATTTCCTCATTCACTTTTCTCTTCCATCCTTCTTACATTTTCCATTTTTTGAATGAGCAAATTTCCTTTGTACATTCTCTCATTTGATCTAATATGTTGATCTTCTATTCAATCTTGTTTGTCAATTCTGCCAACTTCGTCTATAAATTCGACATTCACTTCTTCATTCAAACAACCACTATCTTCACATATTTTTTGTTACTATTGTCTTAACTCAATCCATTTGTGCAATACAAAAGCTAAGAGCAACATATCACAAATATTTAAAAGCAAAGGAGAGAAGAGCAATGGAGGTCAACCAATGATGGCACAAAGGTATACTTTGCATTGTTTATTTATATTCAATTTCTTTTATGTTGATTTGCACTTCATTATTTTGTGTTTGATTTATAGCTTACTTCTAATGGTTTGGTCATTTATTTTAAGGATTTAAGTTGCACCAATCACATTTTCATATCCATACATCTAGAAAACCCGACATGAAGAAAATTTTCTTTTTGGCTAACCTTCTTGTGTGTAAATTTTTGGTGTTTATGTCTTGCAAGTTGTTGGTATTTTCAAGATTTTGTGAAAATCAAAATTTTTAGGGGTTTTTTGAGGAAAAATGAACATCACGATTGCATTAGGAAGTAATGATCCACAAATTTTCATATATTATAGCCTATATTTTGTTGCAAAATAATATTTTAAACTTTAAAAAATATGTGATTTGTAGGAATTTTATTTGTTAATCTATAGATTGTATAGATCTACACTTTTTGCTACAATTTTTATTGCTACACAATTTTAAATCCTAACAATAATGAATTATATTTCATTTTCTAGTTAGAAAATCAACTTAGAGAAGTTGAATCATTTGGTGATAGAGTTTATTCATCATTTTCACATTTTTTGAAAATACTAACCTACGATAAAATAGATGTAATTTTCAAACTACTCATTGGATTTTCAAGGTTTTACGAGTGTTCAAAATCTTCTTCTGATATGCATGTTGTGGATTAGATCATTTATTTAGATCAAAATTCAAAAATCAGGTATAATTTCAATTAAATTGAATGTTAGACTTCAAATTAGAACACACAAACTTTTTTTTCAAAAAAATCATAAAATTTTCAATAGAGTTTTTAATGGTATTCTTGGTTTTCTAATTTGAATATGTTTTTAAGTGTTTTCACTAATCATTTGGTGTGGCACCTTTTCAAGAAAAAAAGGAAAAAAATTAAAACTTCTAACGAAATTAGTTTTGCAAGACATTGATAAAGGCACTACTTAAACTATTGATTAGTTAGTTGTAGATTTGTTTGTCAAAGAATCAAATTTGAAATATTTTGTCTTCTTTTTTTAGATTAGGTAACACATAGATTAGTTGGGCTAAAAATAACTTTATTTTCTATGTTTGGTGTGCTTACACATTGTGTGTCAACTCGAGCTAGTGTGTACTTATCATCTCCCCTTGCACACTTGTGCAATCCTATGTGACGAGAAATACACATTAGTCTCATTTCTTATTTTTAGTAGGAAGCTTTCCTAAGGATTTAATCACCCTAGGGTTCCACCTCAATCACATTTCTCCAATGGGCTATATAAAGGAGCGAGAGAAAAAGTTGTACCTCAATCCACTTGTGCCATACAAGGTGGTCCTTTATGGTCCTAGGTGATTCCAAACACAAGGTTTGAGGTTTCGATCTCCCATTTTTGTATGTCATGGTATTCATAGGAGTTCCTTGACTATAAACCATTTGGTTTTATAATCCTTGGTTGAGGTGATTATTGTCTCACCATGTACAATCCCTGGTTGAGGTGATTATTGTC
>VDFB02388940.1:0-12822 GCA_007258455.2 Sequoia sempervirens | reverse complement strand
GCATTTTTTCATACTTTAGTTCATGTTTGCATATCACATTGTATTTTCTAACATTACATAAATCTTAGTTCTTGCATTCATATCAGTCATATAGTTCATTTAGTTACACTTATATCATCTCATTTAGTCTAAATAAAATTATACATTGCATAACTTGAGTGAACCACCTAGACTTTTTGAGTGGGGTTTATCTCTCTCCTTTTAGGTGAAACATCCTAAGAGTGCAAGACTAGCCTATAGGCCCTACCAAAAAATCAACGGTTCATTTTGGTGAACCTGAATATTGAGAACTTTATGCTTCTAATTTCCATTACATGTTGCATCCTAGACTTCATTTCCATCAACATTCAATTGGGTTTTTTTTTACTTTTGCATCCTAAGGTTTCTCAAATTGCATTAGTGAAAGACTCATCTAATTTTCATTTTTGCATATCATACCATTGAAAAAACTGAAAATTAGCATTTTCATCCTTAGTTTGCATCTAAAAAGCATTAAAATCACTTTAATTTTTTTGAAAAACTCAAAAAAATATCATAGTTGAACTCATTCGCCACCCTAGGCGAATCGGTTCACCTGCACATTTTACACTACATTTTTAGGAATTTTTTGGGCATTTCCTACATTTCTGTTCTCTGTTGTTATTTCTCTATTTTAGTTTATAGAATTCTTGTTATTTTCATTTTTCACTCCTAGATTCCATTTCATTTGTATTCACCTCATCTTTTGTGGTACTTGTATGAGTGTTTTGTGCCCCATTGATAATACTTTAGTGAGATGAAGTTCTAGACTCAAGGCTTCCCATGATAGCACTTTCATTGTGGACCTTGGGATCTCAAGAGATCTTACTCCTATTATGGACAATGGTGCATTAGGAATGGAGAATACCAATTCTATACCTTCACCTTTCCATCTGATGAATGTTGACACACAAAACACTTCCATTCTGGAAGAAAAAATTATTAGTATTCACGAGGATTTTGCACATCTACAACAAGAATTATCCCTTGGAAACATTTCCACCACTTCCATACTTGCGGTAGAGAACCTTCATCACTTGATTGAAAGTGATGATGGCTTACAAGTTATGAAACAAATAGCTTAAATATACAATAAACACAATCCTTCCACATCCCAGTCAACTAAAATTGTTGTAAGCCAAGGCGGATCTCACAATCCTCCTCCTTAAACAATAGCATCCATTCCAACTTATGCCACTCCTTAGGTTACAACAACTATGCAATAGGTTAGTCATGTGACTCCATCTTTTGTACTTTCACCTAAAATTTTTAGTTCTATTGTGGAATCACAAGTCCCCTCCACCACATTCACCCCTCTTAGTTCCCCTTTCACTTCCCCTAACATTACATACACTCCATCACCATTTTCTCTTCCACCTCAACCCACTTACCCCAATTCCATCATTGCACAACTCCTTAATACTATTTCATCTATGCAACACCAAGTATCCACCATTAGCCAAATTCAAAATTCTCCACCTACATATCATGTTCATAGTAGCCCCTTATCCTTAGAAATTTTAAGAACCCCGATGCCACAAGGGATTGAAATGCCTAGGTTTGAGAAGTACAATGGTAAAGGAGATCCTATTAATCATGTCAATGCTTATAAAACCTTTTGTAGTGATTTTTATCTTAAGGATAAACTATTAGCCAAACTTTTTTGTAGGACCTTTAAAGACACTTCATTAGAGTGGTTTTCAAACTTACCCAATCACTCCATTTGATTGTTCAATGAACTTGTGGATGCCTTCATAAGTCATTTCCAAGTTCACATGACTCCTAAAAACACAATGGCTGATTTAATGCAATGTAGATAGAATTCCAATGAAAAAGAACTGACTTCATTTCACATTATCAGTCATTGTATGCTCAAGTTGATGTGAAAATTTTTTATTCATATCTGCAGAAGATGTTTATCGAAAAATTACACACAAACCTTTAGGATAAATTAACTATGATGACATTTCATTCATTCATGCACTTATGCACAACACTATGTGACTATCACAACTCGATTTATAGTTGTGATTCAAAGTCCACTTCTAATCGAGCTGAAAATTCCAAACAACATAACCAAACCAACACGCAAAAATTTTGCAAACCAAATAGAGGCTTTTTATAGTTCAATCTGCCTCCTCCACCACAAACCCAACCTATTCAAAGTCAAGTTGTAGTTGTTAAAGCAACGGTGCCTTTTACCTATGGGGACCCGAAGAAACACTTTACTCCCTTACCCGATACCCTCCATAATAGAATGAACCAATTGCTCCAGCAACAAATGATCACTTTTCCTACTGTTAAACCAATTGATACCACCAAGCCTTTACCACCAACCTTTAATCCTAATGATTATTATTATTTTCATCACCAAAATGGACATGACACCAAACAATGTAAGTGTCTGAAACACTTAGTTCAAGACATCATTGATTCTAGTTGTTTATCCATTGTGGGTCTTAATGATCAATGCAATAAGTCTGTTGCACCGCCTAACTAGAATTTACAAATCTTTAGAGACCCTGTGCCTAAAAATAATATTTTATTTTTCAAGCATAATGAACCTTCAAACCCTCAAGTCATGAACATTGATAGAAATAATGAGCAACATGATATAACTCCAAATGTTACCCAATTTAATCCTATGGATGAACTTGTGGGTGGGATATACATTATCCCTTGTAAGGGCCCAACCAAAAAAACTCTTGATATCACTTTTTCTTCCAAATATATACTTAAAAATATTCTTGATGGTCCTCTTTACATAGCCAGCCAAATGTATGATAAACCCACCAATGGGATATTAATAGATCCAACTTGTGCGGAGAATGTGATCATGGAAGAGTTTCTAGTAATACATGAATTATATCAAGATGACTATAATAAACCAACTACATGTATTAAAACACATATTGGTTTTGTGGTTCCTACAATTAGATTGATCGTACTCCCATTACAAATCAGATCTAAAACTTTGGATGTAACATTTTATATCATTCCACAATCAGATCAATTTCATCTATGGCTAGCTCATCCTTGGCTCCTCTCGATGAAAGAAGTCTCGTTAGTTGTTCACAAATTTTTGAAGTTTCCACATGGAAATGAAATATTTTTCATACACCATAGTGGATTTAATCCATTATCCTCTAAATTTAATTTTTCCTTAGAAGCCTTTTGGCTTGAACCTATGGAACCTATCACCCCTCATAAGGATTTCCTTTTCATAGCCTATCAAAAGTTCAAAACCAAACAAATAGTTGAATTGTCTCTTCGTAACATGTCTCTGTCCATTTCCACTCCTATCCTAGATGAAACCATGCTTTTTAGCCCATGACCAACCACCCATAACACTCCCTTTCATTTAAATGAGCAAGAGAAAAATCAAACAACCTGGCCATGCCTCCCTCATATTAAAGAAGTGTATAAAGAAAAAGAGAAAGTGATTGACCTATCTTCTTTGGTTTCTTTTGTTCCTCTCTCTTCAGAAGCAAAAGAACCTATGATGAGTCAATCATCTCTTGCACCTCAACAACTCCAAAATAGAATTAAACAAAACCATGGTGCTAAGGAATGTAGGTGTCATCATCGTCTCCTTGCTCTTCAACTTTAATAGAAGAAAAAAAAAGAAAAACAAACTCTCCGCCTTGATAGAAGCAATAGATGATCACCCTCATTCTCCTGACTTTCCAAAAGATAATACAATCCAACCCTCACAACAAAATGAACCAATCCAATAGCCACAACTTTTGATACATCCTTCCTTGGAAATAAACCTTCTTCCTCCTATCGTAATCAATCTTGATGATGATGATGATGATGATGAGGAGATCACAAAAATAGATGAAGAAGTGCATAACAATCTAAACTCTTTATTTTCATCTGCCATGAGCTTAAATGATAAATCTCCTATACCAATTGAAGAACCTGGTACATCTCCTATTTTGGAACTTGCAATTCTTCCTTTGGAAAACCAACCACCCTCGCAATACACTAGACATGATTGGGAGGTGGATGACTTGTTGGATGGTTGAATTGCATTCGCCTTACTAGCCTTTGCATTTTCCTTTTGTTTTCATTTGATTGTATGTGTGTATCATGCTCCCCATACCATGTTTTGACGTTCTCTCTTTGTACACTTCTTCATTTTGTAGCATCTATTCTTCTATATGTTGTGCATTTCCTTTTCACTTTTGTTGTGTGTGTTTTCCTTTGCATTATGCAAAGAATTGATGCCCTATGTCTCTTCCATGTTGAACCAAAAGTTCTTTTATTTTGTTTTTCGCTCTTTTGTGTTTTCCTTTTGGGGATGACACAAGGCATTGAGACCGAAATGTCTCCTTCATGTTGACCCAAATGATTTTCCTTTTCTTTTTCCTTTTTTCATTTTCTTTTTTCTTGTGTTTTCCTTTTAACTATGAGATAGGTGTGACAATATGTTTTATTCGTTTATCCATGAATGTGGCACATGATTTATATTATGATTATGTGATTCCTTTTGAACCTATAATTATTCATTCTTAAGGATTTGATATAAAAAAATGTGGCTAAGTGATTACCCAAAAATTTATAATAATTATCTATGAAACCATTGATACACCCACATATAGAAACAAATTTATACAAAAAAATATAAACCTACTATAAACTAAACATAAAAATACCAAAATACCTACAATGTCCATAATATCAAATAGAAAGAGTTCAAGAGATAAATTATTCATAAACATCATATAGTGAATCACTCAAGTGAGGATGTCTTGATAATCCCTTCCCTATCTCATTCGTCATACTCTTATGAGTCCTTTTCCATATATATATACTATGACATGGATCTCTCTTATAGTACTATTGGAGTCCACCCAAGGCATCCAATCTCCTCACAAATATTATCCAACTTCACCTAATTAGCCCATGTTGTCTCTTGTGCCTCTACTAATTATTTCTAAAAAATCATTGTAAGAACATGTCTCCTAGATTGGGCATGACTAATCTCATCTTTCATCATACTAACTTTGCATCTGAATGTTCCCACTTATCTCTAAAATTATATTGTTCAATATAGGTTTTGAAAGGTGAAACCCAATACTTACACACCATATTGCTCTTGTGCTTGATTGATTGGATCAAAGAGTGTAAAAAATAATGGGGATGTACATGATCATTAGTAATCCTCTCTACAAGGATGATAAAGATACCCCAAATCAAAAATTTCATAGTCAAAGAGATCAACCTCACCCATTCATCTACAATAATTGCACATTACATATGATACATTTGGTTTATCTCTGGATCATGCATAATCTATTATACATAACCATATTAATACAACACTAAAATGATATACTTGGATGATAATATAACAATATTGAGCTCCACATGAAAAGAGGAAATGAGTAGCTAAGCCATTGGGGCTCTTTATAGGAATATGATGTAAAACTAATAGCAAAAAGTAGAGGTAGAATTGGAAGTGATTTAGATGAACTCCACAAGTCCACAAAATAGAAATGAAGAAAGAGGGGTGGAATACGAAAAGTAATGAACTTTTGAGAGATTATGAGGTGAAGCGAAAATAAAATAATTCTATCAAAATTACACACAAGGGATTGGAAAGGATGTAGGAAAAAAATGTGGAACTAGAGAAAGGAAGTGGAGGTAGAACTTGAGGAAGTCAAAATTTCCAATGATGTAATATAATTCTATGAAAAAGAGGAATTTGAGGGAATATATAAAATGATTAGGGAGACAAAGGTATGAATTTCTAGAGGTGAAGGGAAAGGGAAGAATCCCAAATGAAATTTACAAATATACAAATCTTATGAAGGAAGACTAGAAGTAAGGGGTTGGGAGAATGGGAGAATGTGGAAGAGGAAAAACAACTTAAAGTTTAGATGTCCTTCAAATCCTTCAAAATTATGTAATTAATGGAAATGAATGAAATAACTTGATAGACTTAGTGAAACTTCTATGTGGGATTAATTGTTAGGAAAGGAGCCAAAATAACCAAAATAATTCTAAAAATCTATTAGAACTCTACAACTACATAGAAGGTAAGGAAAATGACCAAAACCCTCATAGACTTAGAACTTTTTAAAATTTTGTATCTTCTAGCATATGATAGGAGGAATGGAAACAACGAGGAACAACACTTAAAGATAATTAGGCCAAAGGAAGATCTATTTGAAGGTTTCTTATATCAGTTATATATGATAGGCTCAATAAGACCAAACAAGCAAGGGGCTATGACTTAGGATTTTTTTTAATTTTCAGATAAATTCCCAACAAAAATGTGTGCCCCTTTTTCAATGACAAGTTAAGAACCGTAGGATTTCAGGCTTGACATAAGAGATTAAAATTTCTTACACAATCAACATGCATTTAGATATTTATTTCCTAGACTAAAATAAAGGGATAAAGAGTTAAAATTTATTTATTTTCTAATATTAAAATAAAAAATATCAAATAAATATTATTAAAAATAAATTTAATTTAAAATATTGTTATATAAAAAGGGGCGGATGGCCTAGCTCAATTGGCTAAATCATCTTGTTATAGGAAAGAGGTCACGAGGTCTAGTATCCCCTCTGTCTTCATAGTACCAGAGGGCATGTCATACCAGCATTACTAGTCATGTGAAAAATGTTTACCAAACACACTATAGTTTATAGGGGGGCTACCCAATTCCCAAAGTCTAAAAAATAAAAAATAAAAATAAATATTGTTATATAAATAATCTTTTAAAGTAATAATAGTTTATTTAAAAAATTAAAAATAAATTTATATTATTATATTATTTGATTGAATTTTCTAATATAATAGTGCTAATTTAATGCTATAATCCATTTATTGTAGCATCAAAAGATTTTTTCTCTTCTAAATATATTTCACTATAAATATAGTATTAGCATTTTTCTTATTTTGAGTTGTACAGTAGATTATCTTACTAGACTTTTATTTACTACTATACCAATGAAAATAAATAAATTAGATAAAATGTATTTGTCATGCCCATAAATTTTTGTTACAAAACCCAACATATATATATATATATATATTTATTTATTTATTTAGGCTTTCTCTTTATGAAAATACAAACCATGCACCAACACAATGTTGTTTGATATACATCAATGATATAGCTTGTGAAATACTATTGTTGATATGCCACCTAAGGATTGGGAGAAGAAGGGCACATCAGATAGGTGTGAAGATTTTTTTGTGTGCACCCAACCTTAGGGTTTGGCTAACAATAACCTAGGTTACAAGGGTTATAACAAATTGACCAACTTGTTTTCTAAAAGAATAGGAAATAGAGTTTCTCTAGTCTACTATGTTCCAGTGGAGCAATCTCGAGTAACACCACCTTGCACAAAAACCACCCAGAGCAACCATGATCTATTTACATATTAGTTGACAATGGGTTTAGGACATCCCTAGGTTATCATTTATAAAGTTGACATGAGGAGTAATTTACAATGTAGGGATGAGGACTCTAGCAACAACCAATTGATGGTTGCAATAATCCCATGCTTACAATAATATAAAAATATCTATTATCTAATTAGCCAATCCCTAAGGAAAGTGACCTTGTTAATTAAAAATCATTCAACCATTAGAAAACAATGATATTAATGAATAGTTATAATAGTGGTATGAATAGTTATCTTCATTAAATCTAAGAATGTTATTATTTTTCTTTTAAACTCCTATAATTCATACCAATGTTATTAATAAATTATGAAATCATTATGTCCACCATCTTACCTAGAAAAGCACCACAAAATGATAATATATTTTATTTTTCTAATCAAAGTTAACAAGTTAACTACATGCAACTACTTGTTTTATAATGGTTGCTACCTTAAGATTACTAATAATCATTTATAAGTATATCCCCCTATCTTATAATTAAATTGAGCATTTAGAATTTATCCCTTATTTTTATAAAAGGAATTTATTTAAATTTTCCTCTCTAATATATGTGCACATAAATTCACTATTAATTAAATATATGCGTTTATTTACTCATGTTTAATTAATATCTATCTTATTATCTTATTTATCTCATTATTATTAATTTGAGAAAGTTTAATTATAACAATAAAGAATCATATATACTCCCCACTTACTTTGGTGGGAGAATTAAAAAAACAAAATAAATTAAAAAATAAGGAAAAAGCCTCCCCTTAAAAAAGTACACTAATAATATCTAATGTTTTTCTTCTAATTTTAAATCATTTTATTCCTAAGAATAGATTCTCTTTTGTTTTTTCCTTTCGGGCCGACATGTAAGTATGAGTAAACTTTTAAAGTCTTTCTAAGAGAGATACGTGGGTCAATTCAGAAATTCCTAATATTTTGAATAATATATAAGTATACTCCCACTTATTAATTTATCTCTATTATTATTAATTTGAGAAAGTTAATATAACAATAAAGAATCATATATACCCCCACTTATTTTGGAGAACAAAATTAAAATAAGAAAAGTCTCCCCTAAAAGTACACTAATAATATATTCAATGTTTTTCTTCTAATTTTAAATCATTTTATTCATTTTATTCCTAAGAATAGATTCTTTGTTTTTCCTTTCCTCTCATATTTAAAGGATATGTAAGTATGAGTAAAAGTTTTAAAGTCTTTTAAGAGAGATATGGGGTTTAGGAAATTCTAATATTTTGAATAACATATATACTTTCCCTTTGATATTTTATGCTACCATGCAATAGTTTACTCATACTCCTACGCGTCACTCAAAAAGGTGTCATTTATGCTTTTATTTTATGTAATGTTGTATTAATTTAAGGCTCACATGGCAAGGTACTTGTGAGAAGAGAAAAAAAATAAATGGCAGCGATAATTGCAATGGTTGGAGATTTCATTGCAAAAATACATCAATTATTTAGGAGACTAACATACACAACAATACCAGTAATGCAACAATCAACAAGGAATATATTTGAGATATCGCATATTGCCCACCTAATTTAGATCGCAAAAACTTTTATTGTTTGGTAGTTCAATTTTTTTTTGTTAAGATTATACAAATATCTCATTTTAATATTACTAATTTCCTATATCCATTTTATTGCCATTCTTTATTTCCTTTTTGGCAGGTTACATCATCATCCACCCCTTACAAGCATCAATATTGTAGTTTCAGCTCACACCTAAGCAGAAATTAATGCCCGACTTAGACTGATAACTACACTATCTTTTCTAGCACGACACTAGGAATACAATCTCATTGCCCTGCCATATTTCAGTCCAATTAATACAAAAATATTGACAACATTCTACACAACAAAAATTAATTCACAGGCATTTTATAGCACGTGATTTAGATACAAAGTGATTTAATGTTCACAGGAAATTTAGGACTCAAGACAACACAAAAGAGCGCTGAAACAAATGGTTTGCAAGTCGTTCATTCTGAACACCTAGGTACTCCTTTTAAGTGTGCAACAAAGCTACCATGAGCAACATAACTGTCCAAGGATAATTAGTTTTCTCTTAATTTTGGGAATTTGTTCGTTGTATACTTCACAACTGTCCTTTATAAATAGTCAAATAGGAAATGTTGGGGATTGGGCTAGAACATAAATACTTCTGACTGGAATGACATTAAATAAATTGGGTGACTCCTATATTTACTTAGCTAATAATAATTAACTTACAGATTGGTTAAAAAGATAGAGATCCAAATGGACAGGGATTTAATAGATATTTTTGATTAATACAAAAGCTACAGATTGGGCTAATTTGGTTATGTAATCACCGAGGCATTAATAGGTGTACTTGACAGCTTTGGATTTAATGCCATTAACTTCACTACAGCTACGAAATTGAATTTCAAACTATTACCCTGTTGAAAAGATCACTGCAGATCGCTTCAGCCAAACATGGTATGGTGTAATCATCCACAGTGGTGATCTATTTATTGATTATTTGATAAATTTGAAGATTTACAGCACAGAAATGACTTATGTTGCAGATTTTTCAGAGAATAATTAGAGTATAGGAGGGGGCAACCAACCCTACACAAATGATTTGACCTACCAGCAAGCTAGAGAGTCATTCCTCTAAAGCGATAATATTTATTTACTGTGCACAAGGCGATTTCAAGCCTTGGATACCTAATACCTTTATTGCTGATATTTCCTTTTAATCTACTCATCTCATTTAACACTTCCTTAGGAAGTACTGCCTACCGATTTATAACTATTGTGGCATATGCTAAGACTAGACACAATAAAATCTGCAGCTACTCTCAGAAGTTTAGGGAGGAAACTGAGTTTAACATCGGTCAGAAAATTATGAGTTCTAAAACCAGACATATTGACTGAAGGATCAACGAAAGATGATTCTTTAGTATCTATGCCCGTCTTTGGTGGCATTCTTTAAATTTTCTATGAATTCCATTGATCTAAACAATAGCTTCCTTGTTGCTTTTGACTTGGCGAATTACCTTAGTTGTGGCTTCCCCACTCAAACCCTGTCATCACTACAATGTCATTTTGGATGGCTCTTTTTTTTTCTTTTTTTTTTTACTTCCATCATGCGCTCTAATAAAATGCAAGACTGTAATACCAAGAAGGGTCATGTGTAAACATATAGTATTTTATTTTATTTTTGCCTTAATCGGGATATTGTGTGTGGCGTTTAGGAGAGACACATTCCATGAGAGGTACTGGATGGTTATTTTATTTATATATATATATATATATATATTTTTTTTACAGGCAATAGGAGGTGAAGCACTGCAATGAAGTCAATAGCTATTGAGAATAGTCCAGTGCTTGATAACCCTATAAATTTAACCCTTTTATTCTCAGTTTCTTGCAGGTCTCTCACATAAGTTATGCTAAGGGGAAGGAAAGTAATAGGGCGAGTTATTCCAGGCTAAGAACAATACAATATTTTCCCTTGAATATCAGATTATCTTGCAGGCTCTATGGTTATGCCTCTAGATGAACTCAACTAGAAGTGGGGTTACTGTTATCAGATCTTCCTTTCCTTTAGATAGAATAGATTCACATAATTTTATATACATTTATTTATTATCATTATTACTACTTCTAATTCAGGTAAATTCACTACCTCATACACAAAAGAAAAAAATTGAATAAGGTTATTTCCTTTATTTTCTTTTTCATTTATGTCAAAAAAAAAATCATGCTCATTCTGGAATAATAGTATACAAGCAGACACAATTACAAACAGAACGGTTTCCTTCCTTACTTTCCATATATTGAATGATACCTAAAGATGAAGTGGATATCCTAAATTTGAATAGTAACTTGCTTCTTCTCTTCTTTTTTTTCACTCATTGATTAGATGCAAAATCCATGTCTTTATTAACTTGCAGCAATGCAATCATTATTGAAAGATGAAATAATGGGTTTTCTTACTAAACAAAGTAGCCTTTCCCTCTTTTCCATTCCTCCTCATGTTGCAACAACACTAACTTTCCATTTTACAACCAGATTGAAAGAAATACGATGATGGACGCACAATAATTACAGCTTGCTCTCCACCCTACCATAATGGTGTCATGGAGCCTCGTGGGCTCTAGCCATACCCCCGAGCAAGAATTATTTCAACCCCAAGAAGATGAATGGAGTCTTCTCAAAGTTTTATGAAAGGGATGAAAATAGCACAAATTTCAGATTATAGACATATATATACTCTTCACTCACCTAATTCAACTAAGAGCCAGACAACCATATCACCCTCAAAAAAATAAATAACAAAAGAAGATGGAAATAGGAAACTTATCTCTTTGCTTTAGATGTTGGAGTTAAAACTCTTCTATCCTTCCTCCCCCTCCAACCAAGCCATCTTAATCACTCTTCCCCCAACAGGACTCCTCTTCTCATCTCATTCTCTTGACACCATCATCTATGTTCTCCAAAAAGAGAAGTGGGTAGTACCCCACTCCTTCCTCCTTTCCAAATATATAGAAGTTTCCCAAATTGCAACTCTTGGATGGGAAGGTGTGGAGTGTACCTCTTCCCATCAATGAAGGTCCTTTCCCCATTAATGAGAACATGCATTTGGACAACCACTCTATCTTTCCACCCCATCCTCTTCTCAAAATTCGCCACTCTCCATTATGAGAGCTTTTCAAGGGTCAAATCATGTTGTAGGGGCACTATTGTATGCCCACTTTACCCCTACCACTATGGTATAGACCCTAGGGGGTTTATTTTTGCACCCTACCCCAAAACTTGACAAATAACTCTCATTAAAAGCCCACTCAAGGTTCCATCCGAGTTTCAAACTTAGCTAGGGGTTTCCAAGACCTAATCCCCACTTATACCTCACATGAATCCCAACTAAATTCCCTCCCAACCTTAGTTCTCCAATACATTAACTCCACATATTCCTAGGCCCTGAATGGAATCAAATTTATATCCTCATGAAGTAGTCTTTTGATTCACTCTTGATGGTTCTCCCTTCTCATACTAACATCGTTGCCTTCCTGCACACATTACCAATGTGATTGTAAGTATCAATTGTGTAACACATTAATCTATTACTTGAAAATTCTAAGCTTTAACTATATAATAATCCATTTATAATCTTAATTCACATTCCACGACATATGAGTGCAATCCTCCTTCATGGTTGTGACAATAGAACAAAATATCAAAATGATATGCAAGAATATTGCCAAGAGATCACCTTATTTATTATCCACAATATGCTTAATCATCAATTCAAGAAAAACATAGAACAATTTATGTTTGTATTAAGTACATAAAAGGTAGGGTCTTACATTCCCCTCCCCTTATCTTAGACTTC
>VDFB02388939.1:0-42378 GCA_007258455.2 Sequoia sempervirens | reverse complement strand
TTTTATCAACTTACAAGCATTGAAGCATTGCTATTAGGTTGGGAATTCCAGTGGTAGCAAAGGTTACTTTTTGATTTTTCATTCAATGTAAATCCCTTCATCAATTTACTACTTCCCAAAAACTTATTTAATGATCCCCTGTAAGTGCATGTTTCTAGCTAAATTTCACTAATTATGCCAAATCCTAGCTAACAGTAGCTCACTATATGTTAGAAAATATGCATAAATTAAAATTTAGCAATAGACAACTTAATCACCAAATTTAAATCTAAATTTAGAAACATTAGTTACCACCCTTCCGATTAAAGTTTAGGGAAACTTCTAAAAATTCTGCTAACTATCTCGACTTGACGGCGTTGCACTTCATTAATGGATCAAATTATCATGATTACCTTGAAACACGATCACATTATTTTTGCATTAAATTCGCACACCTTGCTCAACACGTATTATCCTTCCAACTTACGTGGGTGATGACGTGTATTGTCTTGTCGGCTTCATTCTCCTGTATAGTCCGCACACATAACACCTCCATAATTAATACAGATTTTTTTTATATTTGAAATGACCACTATTAATTTTGAAATCTCCAACTTGCTTGATTCACAATCTCTGTACTACTCAAATTTGAAGCAATTCCACCAAATATGTGTAAAGAATTAATTTGATTTAACCTTTTATTCTAAAGATTATTGTTCAACTACCACCTTGCATATGATTTCCAAAAAAAAATTATTCAAGGTAACTATGTACCGCAACTCTACTTATAGCTCTCTATAAATTCATGCATTTCTTCTCAAATTCTCCACACTTCTCTTTCTTTCTCTTTTTTTATTTTCTGTAATTCCATTTTTTTTTGGGTTTTTGCATTCGCTTCTTAGCCATGGATATTCCAATTTGCTTAGGTTGTTCTTGTAGATAGAATGTTTTCTTGGGGAGCATCACACCACAAAGGCTTGAAAAGGTCTTTATCATTAGGACTTCCAGTTTCACTATGCCAAACTTATGCTTAGTCCTTGGAGAAAGATATGTTGCATCCAGCCGCTACTTCCGTTTTTACTCTGACATAGCTTCTCACTTTGTAGCATCACTTCTGGACATTGGGCTACCTGTTGAAGATGTTTGTGTTGCTGCCAACTTGATAGTGAAGCCCAAATTCTTGGAGAACTTGGATATCATCTTAGTTGTTGCACATCCAACCATCGGGATTCCCTCTATAGACGATATTCCTCAGTTCATGGAACATGGGGAAGTGGTTCCACTATGGCCCTTTCTCATTGATCTCCATATCCAAGACTTTCAAACTCACCAAGAACTCACCTACATAGGGTATTTAGCCCTGATAGAAGAGACGTCCCAGATCGACTTAATGGCTAATATCGTCAGCAACCTTGCTCACTTTTCTTTTTGAATCCTTTTTTGATTTTTTTGAATGAGGATTTTGATATTTGATGTATATACGTGATACACACACACACACACACATATATATATATCTCTTTTTGGTATTTTTTTAAAAAAAATGTGTTTTACTGTGCATGGCTTTATTATTTCATTTCCAGTTCAGTTTTACAAAATGTTTGAATTTCACTCTCATGCATAAGATAAATTTAAGTGGAATTCTCTAATGCAGAGGCCAAGCAAAAGAAGAACAAAAAAAAACAAAGCAATAAAAACAAAACAAACACAAAGAAAAACCCATAAAAAAAATAAACTAAAACTAAACTAACCCTAACTACCCTAACTCTAATATCACAAAAGATTAACTCTAATGAAGCAATTTATTTCAATTTCTATGGCTATTTCCTTGACAGTTTTAGTACAAATTATAGTAGATTTATCTTTAAATTTTCTTATCAAAATTTTCAATATTCTACTGTAATAATAGAATATCTTTATTTTTTTGCATTTAAACATCATAAATTCAAAGGTGTACTTACCCAAAATCTGGCTCAAATGTATGAAAATGATCTCATTAGAGATTAGTTGCACACGTTTCATCTGATGCAACAATACTGTACCTTCTCCCAGCCCTGGTCCATTTCCATGAATGGTTGTATTCATTTCTTTGTTTCCTTCTCTTCTGAAAAATTTCATATCTTTGGCCCTGTCTTCACTTTGCATTTTGTTAGACCAAGATTTATCACTATTTATATTGCTATTAGAAAGAGAAAAAGTAAAAACTTGATATTCTATATCTTGTAAAAAATCAGGAAAATATCTTTTTATAGCTGATGAATTCTCAGCTTGAAGCATAATACATGTGTTTCCCACTCGATTTTCCCGCACTATCTCGTTATCTATGTTTTCCATGTATACATGGAATGATGATTCATCCATGTCTTTTCCTCGTTTGTGATGAAATATCTCCAAATCTTGAAATTCTCGCATATTCCCCTACAAAGCGTTAGAATTTTCTTTAAAATAATTGTAGTTTTCTAACTGTTTTTGTTTATTGGTTAATTTTTTAATATTTTCGTCTCCACTAGGGTAGAACATTTTTCTCGTGAACAATCCCTATCTTTTAGTAGTTAAAACTTCTTTCGTTAACATAATTGCTCCATTTATGGCCAAACTTACCCTAGTTAAAAAAGTTTCGCACTCAAGTTCACTGTGATCAATTGTATCATGAATTCTACACTCAGTGACTCTCCCAAAAGTAAACAAACTCAAAGGATGCAGTTTTTGATTAAATATTTTACAAAGTTTTCCAACTTCCATAATGAAAACCAACTTGCATTCACTTTCTCATTTACAAGCTTCTTGCCAAATTTAGGAATAACATTTCAAAGCATAATTCTCCAATTCCAAAGGATGAAACCTAAAATATCAAAGAAACAAGAGAGATATGTTGGAGCCTGCCCTCCTTCTAGCACCAGTTCTTGTTGATGATGGTTTTACTCGTAGTAAACAGTTTGAATAAAATCTCCACAGACAAGACCATGAAGAGCCTATCCTTCTTGAAAGATATGGAACAAAGACAACCTAAAGGTAAATTATGCATTCACAGGACAAAGATTGGTTTCCATTCAATCCCAAGTCTCTGATAACCAGCTCATGGTTGCACTAGGGTCACTCTCGGGTAATGATGTGACATTTGTTGTTAATCTCAAGGGGGACTATGGTTATTCTTTGAACATTTCAGATAACATTTTGAATTAAATTGATAAATTTGAATATTATGAAACCAAAAGATTTGACATAATATTTCATGAAACATCACAAATTTCTTGCTATCACTTAAGTAGATTTAGCATTAAGCATTCAACAACTTCATAGAAAATAAAATATTTTCAACAAAATTCTTTCCATTCATTTTTTTTTTTGGAACATTTTCAAAATATTAAACATCTATTCTAAAAAAAATTATAAAAGATACTGAAAATTAAAAGTTTCTCTTGGTTATTCTCCATGGATGCCCTAAAGAATTAATCAAAATAGAGCAAACCACTTTATATTTCACCAGATTGCTTCACACTACGTATAAAATGGTGCAAGCTTTTACAGAGAGTGTTTCGTTTATGGACATCGAGTAGGTTTTGTATGCAACCTTAAATGGCACAGCATATAGTCTTGTTCAGCCGAACTTACAAAACCAGCTACAAAAGATATTGAGATAGGTAGCTATCCATAAATCTCTAATATCAATTAATGTCTACATGCATACAAAGTTTTACACCGGAATAGTTCAAAAAACAGGAAAAAAGAACAAAACTTAAAAAAAGTTTATGCTCCTCCGACATCCACAAATTTCAAACTTAAAATAAAAATGAAGCATCCTGTGGCTTTTTATAGAACACAAGGCTCAGATAGGATAAGACAACTACACGAGAGGAAATCTAAGGGACCAATCTCATCAAGGCATGTGGAATATTGTGACCAATAGGAGAATTGCAATTGAAGTCAATGGAAGTCAACTCCAATTACTTGTTGAAGCTCTTCGAGTTCTACTTTTTCATCTAGAATCTTCACTAGGATCATACTTTGAATCATGATAATATGTAGGGGCTTCCCATATATTCAAAATGATAAGGTGGAATTTTTTCCCCCTACACTTCGCTTGGCTCCGATTTTGTCACTCTCGAGAATGGGCTCTCCTGAAGATTAGAATTTGTTCCCACCATATGTGAAATATTGAGATCCCCAGCATTCTGGTGGACTCAAATTCATCTACATTATCACCTCCCAGAGTGATTGAACTGGACTAAAAATTATTCCATCCATGATTCAAGTTTTCCTGACCATCCATACCCGAGCTTTGCATCACAATCGATATCTCCTGCAATCACAAATTTCATATATTAAATCATTTTTTTTTTAAAACAACATATTATAACATCTCATGTAAATAAAACCATTATTCAAATGTTAGTACAAAAATTCCATAATTAACATGTCTTTCAAAAATCATATCATGAATCCTTGTACATATACCGAATCACCGGGATCATTAGACAAATCTAAAATTTTAACATTTCATTTCACATTCCAACCCGATACCCAGTATTCAACTTTACCCACTTACTTTCCTAGACCTCGGTTATACTGAAACTCCATTATACTGGACTCCTTATTGGACTCACTCTTATCGGACTGGAGCCTTTCACTTTGAACTTCACATTACCTTTCGCCTTTTCTGTGTTTCTGGTACCCAGTACCCAATATACGAAACACTTACAATACAAAGTACTCTTTTTTATCAAATATTTCTCTTCATTTCTCACTTCTGGTGATCTTCCAATTAGTTATCTCCTTCCATAAGAGTTGTATTTCTTCACTTGGGTCCCCAAGTACTTTCAGTCTTGGGGCGTTTTGTGAGACCACACAATAGAGACCTCTTGGCCTTAAGGTTGAGATGTCATTAATGGTGTTGTCATGAATGACAATGGGGAAGTAAGTTGGTGATGCAAGTTCTTTAAATCTCGGCTTGCTTTCATCTTTGACAGACAATTACAATGAAAACAACAATTTGTCTAGGTGCCAAAGAAAGGTAGATGGCATTTTGAGGAGTGCTTCAGACGCTAGCTGTGAAGAGTGTTCAATGTTACAGACGTGGATGTTTTGGAGACAATCAAGTGCATCCTGGGTTTTAGATTTCTTTAGTCCTCATTCCATTAATGTGTCAACTCATATTTAGCATCCATGTTTATGGCATGGCTCTTACACACTCGCAAGGAAAAATTTGTTGTCTATTAGTTGATGAGGAAACTTGTGAAGGAAAAATGGAGGGAGGGGATGGAGTATTACTTGGAGATGGTGGTGGTTGGAATGGGGTTGAGACTCATAGGCAGGGTGTGGTCTGATCTCACTCTTGACTATAATGGTCCTTGGATCCCATTTATAGTGTTGTGCATTGGGGAAGACATGGATGCTTGTTTGGAGGAGGTAAGAAACCATATTTATTTGCTTAAGGATATTTCTTGCGCATTCACAATTGGGGACCTAGCACCTCTACTTGCTCTCCCTTTCAGCTCCAATGTTGTGGTGGAGTTATCAGATGATGAGGATGTGTAGGTTTCTATGGTGAAGGGGTTTTTTGCGTGATCTTCTTCCTGGTTAGTGTAGTGTTGTGTTTATATGTTTGGGTCTTTTGTAATTTTGTTCTATTTTATGTTTATTTTTTGTTCCTGGGTTTGGCCCCATCAAGCCAAATTTAATGTATCCAAAAAAATCATTTCAATGAGACTAGGTGATGTATTTTTTGATATGAGTATATTATCTAAATGGATAAATTAACAAATACAATAGTGAGAGGCTTGAGTGCATCACTCATCACTCACATGAAGGTGGCAAGTGTATTGGTCAAGCCAAAGAGCAATGTTAGCCATTTGAAAAATCAATTTAGATTTGAAGGTATTATTTTGCAGATCTAATGACTCAATGGTGACTTGGTGGTACCCAATATATGGTGAGAAAATTAACCCCCTTAAGTTGATTGAAGAGGCCATTGATGCAAGTAGTTGGATACTTCTATTCACCCAACTTATCTACCTACCTAAATATTTTACCCTTAGCTCACTCATCCCATGGACTCTCATTGTGGGTGCAATGTTTTCTATAGGTTCAATCTCTTAAAAAACTAGTAGATATCAAACTTTTTTTACTTCCACTTTTAACAATGAATTGTAGATCCTCCCCATTCACCCACATCTATGAGTGGACTAGGAGTTCCTTGTCCTCTTCAAGTAGCACTTCTAGGTTGAGGGTATGAAGTATAGGTTTGAAGGGTAGGTTTTAGGGTTGAGGGTATTAGGTTTATGGTTGATGGTATAAGGTATAGGCTTTAGGGTTGAGGGTATAGGCTTTAGGCTTTAGGGTTGAGGGTATTAGGTTTGGGCTTTAGGGTTGAGGGTATTGGGTACATAGGGTCGAGGGTATAGGGTTTATGGTTGAGGATATAGGGTTTACGATGGAGTGCATAAGGTTGAGGATGTAAGGTTGAGGGTATAAGATATAGAGTTTAGGGTTGGGGTATAGGGTTTAGGGTTTAGGTTATAAGGTTGAGGGTATAGGGTTTAGAGTTAAGGGTATTGAGTATAGTTTTTAGGGTTGAATTTTTATGCCCCCACAAATCTTAAACTAGATCGCTATTGGGTAAAAGTTCAAAGATGAGCCCACTTAAGGTGGAAGTTTCGGCCTTAGTGAAAAAGCTAAAATTGGGTTCAATAAAATAGGATCTCATTTAGGTTCGGGGTCCCGAGCCGAAATTATAAATGGGATCTCTTTTTTTTTCCTCCTGAGCAACTCAAACATTTCAAGAGAGGCTTCTCAAGGAAGGGGAGGATGAAGGCTTCTCATGATAAGATCATGCAAGATTATAATATGAATGAGATTTCATGAGAGGGTGGTCACTCAATTTAACAAGAGCTATCGCAATCAACTGTTCGACAAGAAAATGTTGTCATGTGAAGAAAAAATGGTTTGCTAAATGATTCAATTTTCACAGTACAAGTATAATTCAAAGGCTCTATGCATCTTTTTCATTCCTTCATGAACACTACCTTTTTCACTAACTTGCAAGTCCATTATTCCAAGGGCCACCCAAGCTTCAACATTTTTAGGTTCTCGTTGTCATCACACTCAAAATGAAGAACTTAATATAGGGAGAATGTAGCACTATACATTACATAGAACATAATATTAGTTGTGATGGATCCCAAAGTGATAGGTAAAGTAATTAAAAACCATAAATTTCATTGAACACATTGTCAAATGATAAGTTCAAATTGTGGTTACTGCAAAGCTTGTTATGTTTTAACTTGCTAAGTTCTACCTTCCCCTAATAAATGGTGTAAGGTATTTGGAAGGAACTCACTTTGGAAGCCTTTTATGTTTCAATTTATGTAGCTAACATTGTAGTTATATCATGAGTAGCTCAAACAATAAGAATTTTATAGAACATTGCAACCTTTTGATAACTCTTTAAATATTAACTTATAGTAAACACATAGAGTTGAGAAAGATAGTGCTTCATGCAATTTACCACATGTATTTAGTTTGACATTGATGTAAAAATAATTAGTTAAAGCTAGAAGCACTATCTTGCACTTCACCAAATTGTATCCCCTTAAGTCATCAAATGTTTTTTCCTAGGACCTTACTTCATATATCCCCTTAAGCCATCCTAATACCCTAAACCCTAAACCCTAAATCCATCATTTTGTCCTAGGACCTTAATTCATATATCACGTTAAGCCATCCTATTTCCCTAAACCCTAAACCTTAAAGCCATCATTTTGTCCTAGGACCTTAATTCATAGATCCCCTTAAGCCAACCTATTACCCTAAACCCTAAACCCTAAAGCCACCATTTTGTCCTAGGACCTTAATTCATAGATCTCCTTAAGCCATCCTATTACCCTAAACCCTAAACCCTAAAGCCATCATTTCAAGTCCTATGACCTTAATGAAATTTGGTTGTCTTGGGTAACTTCACCAAATTTTATTTCCTTAAGCCATCATTTTGTCCTAGGACCTTAATTCATAGATCCCCTTAAGCCATGCCTTAGACAATTAGTGAGATTTCACATATCACTTTAACAATTATCTATTTTTTCATTTACATGCCTTAGACATAAATGAGCCTTACACATTTTTTCATTTGTATTCAATTAGGCCATTTATATTGAATGGTTTAAGGGATCTTTAAACATGTATCTTATATTTTGAAATTACTAATTTAATGTAGGTTTGAACTTATATATAGATCATGGATCAATTCAATATTGACGATATCTGTAATCCATCTCCATGCCCTCCATCTCCATCCCCTTCACATCGACCTCATAACCCCCCACCTCCACCACCTGCATTTGATGGTGCTCTCTTGCGATCACGGATTGATGTGAATGTTAGATCCATTTAGGATCAAATCAATGCTATTCAAAATGAAGAATGTATTCCACCACATTTGAGGCATTTTGCATCGACAATGAAAAATGTTGATGACATTAGTTCCATTGATTTGGACTTAGATGAGCAGCTAGAGGAGAGGAGACAATCCTATTCTAGAAAGGAAAACACAAAGAAATGAAGAGATGTAGTAGAGAGCCACAACACTTTATTAAGACAATGATCTTATTGAATTTTATTGAATTTTGCAGTTCACATTAACAATGATCTTATTTCTATAAAGAATTTGACCTTGGATGGATATTTTATAAAGAATTTGGTTGGATGGATATTTTTAGTGTTGAATAAATATGAAGATAATAGTATAATGATGAGACAAAAATTTAGTAAGAAATATTAAATAATCTATTAATTAATATTGTATTAACTTTTTAATTGGTGTTTTTTTAATTTTAATTTTTAGAGGTGTATCTATGATGGATTACATTCACATTTTGAACTTTTCTAGAAATGTTTTGATATACTTAGTTTGTGATACTTAGAATTGTTTTGGTATACTAAACCCTAAACCCATCATTATGTCCTAGAATATGACTTTGTTTAGATATACTAAACTCTAAAGCCATTATTTTGTCCTAGGAAAGTTAAGCCATAGATCCCCTTAAAAAATTAAGCCATAGATCCCCTTAAAAAATTATACTTAGGACCCCTTAAAAGCAATCATATATTATTAATTGCATCCTTTAAATGTACATTTTAAAAAATAATATGTATCTAACTTGTTCAAATTTGGTTGCCTTGGAAAACTTCACCAAATTTTAACCCCTTAAGTCATCCTATTCTGACCCCTTCAACCATCCTACAAGGACCCTTTAGGCCATCACAATTTCTCCTAATAAAAATTATTAATGATGTAATTTTTAGTGAGATTTCATATCACATTAACAATAAATTTGTTTTACTCTTTTCTAACAAGATGGCGTTGAGCAGGGGTTCGAGCAATGGGTCGAGCGAGAGTTCATGTTTGAACAGTGAGGAGGGTTCTAAGGAGGATGAAGACACAGATGCAAAAGCTAATGGGAGTTGGTCAGAGGCAGCTCTTGTGGGGCCGATGGGAATCTCTATGCGCATGGTTTTGGATGGGTTTTTTCCCTTTTATGCGGCCTAGGGTCCTTTCTTTTGTTTGTATCTCCTTGTTGGAGTTCTTGTAGATTGTGGAAGCTTTCTGCTTCTTTCACCAACAGAATTTGTGTTCCCTTCATGGCCTTTTTTGTTGCTATTGTTCTATCTAGCTTGGGTGTGGTTTATCTGTTTTGATTGTGGAGGCTCTAAAGTGTGCAGAACTTTTTTCCTTGTGGCGGTATGGTGTTTTTGTTGTGGCATGCTTGGAAATGGTGGAGGAGGCTCTTCAATGGACTGTTGTTGATGTTGTTCTCTTTGCTCAGATCTTTGTTCGCTCGTCTAGTTTTTTAAAGTTGTTGCTCTCTAGTGGGCTTTGGAGCAGCCATGAATTTGTCGCTTGACTTGTGTGGGGGTGTTTCATGGTTTTTATGTCACTCGGTTTTGTCGTTGGGGGTTGCTCTGCCTTCAAGAGTTGGACACTAATCCTAGTGCCTTTGTTATTTTTCTTGGCTTCTAGAGTCTCTTGTGTTGGGTTGCTTGTTTTGGCTCTTGTTTCTGTGTTCTAGGTGAGCAACTTTATCCTATTGGTTTTTTGGGTGCCCTTCTGGCTTGGGAAGTTGTCTTTGGTTAAGGGGAATTTGTTCTTTCTTTGGTGGCAGGTAGTGTGTTGCTTTCTTCTTTGAAGGGTGGTTTGATAGCCTTTGGTTTTGACCTTTTCTTGTTGTGGAGGTTGTTCCCTTTGTATTTCCTGAAAAACTTGGGTCTTGGTGGTTGGGTATGGACTATGTCCATATTTATGTTTGCTTGTAGCTGGCTGGAGTGGATTTAGTGTTTTATGTTCTGACCCTGGTGTTTGTTTGGCTTATGGGGGTGAAGTTTTCCCTCTTTTGTTTCTTGGAGACCCTAGGTCTTGGTTGGTTGGGTATGGAATGTGTCCATGTTTATGTTTGTGTGTAGCTGGCTAGGATGGACTTAGTGTTTTATCTTTTGACCCTGGTGTTTGTTTGACTTATGGGGGTGAAGATTGCCCTCTTTTGTGATATTTCCTCCTCTTGTTCAGTTTTCATGGTAGGGGTATCTTCTCTAGAGGTGGAGATATTTTTTGTTGGAGAGGCGGAGATATTTTGGTGCTTTTGCATGTTGGCTGGGGTTTTTTCAGCCTCTTCCTACTGGTACCAAATTCTTGTGATGCTAAGGGATGGTCTGATTGTCATTCCTATTGATGTTTTTCGTTGATTTCCTTAGTCGGTGTCTTCTATGGAGGTGGAGATTGTTGTTTTAGAGGTGGAGCCCTCTCCTTTTGAGGTGGAAATGGAGGTTGTCGAGCTAATGGGAAATTCTTCCCTCTTATGTTGGTTCTTATTGATTTGGGGCTTGCATGATCAAGAGAGAGGTGACTTCAATGGTAAGGGTTCTTGTATCATCTTCTCTAATAGAGGGGAGCCCTCTCCTTTTGAGGTGGAGGTTGGGTTGGCTATTCAGACAAGATGGTGTTGTAGGATTGTTAAAGCTTCATAGTATGCTATTATTTTGTTGCAATCTGTCTATGACAAGCTAATTGTTACCTAGCGGATTCAGGCGGTTATTATTACTTGTTAGGGTTTTCGGTTCCTGTTAAAACCTGTTTGTGTTGGGTTTTAAGTTCCTTGCAAAACATATTTGTTTGCAGCCCAAGTTGTCTTGCTTATCTCTAATGGTTGTTGTTGTTTTGTTGTTGTTGATTCATTGATTTATCTCTGTTTGCAGCTTGCTCTCTTTGGATTGGTTTTCAATTCCCTTCAAAACCATATGTATTGGGTTTTGAGGCCCCATCAAAACTTGTTTTACCCTTAATCAAAAAGAATAAATTTATTTTTTCATTTACATGCCTTAGACATAAATGAGTTTTTTGTGTATGTTTTAAGTTTATTTTTTATTATGTACATATATGAAAATTACATAGTTAGATATTAAATTTTGATATTTGTATGTACAGGCCAAGTTAAATGATGTATGTATGTATTATACACATCCTATTAAATTTATTTTAAACATGTATCTTACATTTTGAAATTTGTACATGTATATGATCAAGTCGAATGATGTATGTATGTGTATGTGTATGTACATGTATCCTAGATTTAAACACTCATGTACGCTAATGATATATGTATGTTAATTTTGATCATTTTTGCAAGTTCACTTATATACATCATAGATCAATCTGATATTGATTATATTCTTAATCCACCTGTTCAGCTCCCTCCACCTCCACCTCCCCCTCCCTCTCCTCCTCCCCCTCCCATATCCAATACCAAGATCGGATGAGGCTCTCTTGTGAGCCTAGATCAATGACAATGTTAGATCCATTCAAAACCAAATCAATGCTATTCAAAATGAAGCATTAGTTTCTCCACACTTGAGGCATTTTTTAGTATGTACATATATAGGAAGAGCGCATTGGGATATGTGTTCAATATGGGTTCAGGTGCAATCTCATGGGCATCAAAGAAGCATCCCATTGTCTCTCTCAGCACAATAGAAGTTGAGTACATAGCAATAAATGTAGTAGCATGTCAAGCTATTTGGTTGAGGAGGATCCTTGCATATTTACAGCAACAACAACCATGGACGAAGCAAGCACATCAAGATCCAATATCATTTCATAAGGGAATTGGTAGAACAAGGTGAGATTGAATTACAGTATTGCAGATCCGAGCAGCAGCTCGCTGATATTTTCACCAAGGCATTGCCAAAGAACAATTTTGAACGCCTACGAGATAGGCTTGGCATTGTGGAAGGCTTCGAAGATCAGTTCCGAAAGGAATTTGAAGAATGACAACTGACTTCAAATTAAGGGGGAGTGTTGGAATATTTAATAATCTGCAGCAGCAATCATTTCTCCCCTGCACCAACGTAAACTTGCAGAATTTATTTTAGTAGGTAAATTTAAATTCAAATTGTAGCACTCATTTTTGAACTTGAGAATGCAAACAAAAGATAAGAATGTATTAGTCAATATTTTGTATTGGGGGAAAAGACCCTGTAGCAGCAGATGAAGTAAGGAATGTTTAGCATAGAACAGCAGACAACAACAGCACAGAAAGGAATGTTATCAGATACAGCGCAGTGACAGTGTCAGCTACAAAAGATAAGAATGTATTCATTAGTTTTAGAATTAGTCAATATTTTGTATTGGGGGAAAAGACCCTGCAGCAGCAGATGAAGTAAGGAATGTTTAGCATAGAACAGCAGACAACAACAGCACAGAAATGAATGTTATCAGATACAGCGCAGTGACAGTGTCAGCTACAAAATTGTAGCCAATTACAGTTTTGAGGTGTGAGTGTAGCACCCTTGTATTGGACATCTGTCCAAACAGTTTAAGTTTTATTTTGTTGTGTAAAACAGAGCACATTCTCTGTAATTTTTGTAATTTTGAAAAGCAAGAAGGAATATATTTAAATATATTTTCTATGTCAAACGTTTTGTTGTCTTTGTGTGTTTTCTATGCGTTATTTTCTATTATGTCCATCGTGTCATAGCAGTAACTCTGTGTGGCTGCACCCCTGCCTGCCAACAAATATCTCCATCCACCTGTATACATTATAAGATTATATCCCTATATACATAATATGAATGAACAGTGCAAATAATCTCAAGACAATCGACACTTTTAATCATGGTTATTACGATTCCAAATGGTGGAAAATCTACCCTTATCAGTTCTCTGTATCGGATTTCTTCTATTTGTGTTTAGGAGAAGTTGAAGCGAGCAGCCATCAGACCTTTTCCAGGCATTACGCAAGACATTTCAGGCTTTAAAATTGCACACCAGCCTAACTTTTATGTTCTGAACACACCTGGTCTTACTATTCCTTATATTCCTAACATTGCCACAAGATTAAAGTTTCCCTAGACAAGAAACATAAAAGATTTTATTATTGATAAGGATTGGGTTGCTCTATAGTGACTTGCAACTCTAAATACCCACCAGATGCCTTTACATTGGAAAGACTTGGAGATTGAAATCCATGAAGTTTGTGTTCGTACATGTTCAGAGGATCTAACAAGCTTTAACCAAAGTCTCTCTGCATTAGAAATCAGAAAAAAATAGAACTTTCACTTGGCAAGATCCTGGTTGTGATGATATATAACCCACTTGACCGGAAGCGAGAACAAAGTTGTCAGTGTCACGAATCCTCTACAGTCAAATATTGTGATGGTAACACATTTACAAGATTTTACAAGGACAAGAAATATATCAAAAATGGGGTTCACTTTGGTCCCATTTAAGTAAATGATAGTGTTGGAAATGATGTAGTTGCTTGAATGACAACAAGCATGGTTACCAATAAAATCTTCTACATAGACTAATGAAATAAATTTTATAAAACAGGTGAGGAATTGGGATCTACAATACACTACCCTATGGTATGAAAATGTTATCCAATTAATGTTATCCAATTACTCTTAGGATATATATGGGAGATGAAGAAAATCTATTGTTAAGTTTTGGTTGATTATATTGTTGGAGGTTTGGGTATTGAAGATGGGAAACTTGAAATAACGCTTCATAAGTGATTACTCCAAGATGATGATCAAGGAATTAGTAAAGAATCTCGATAACAGTGTTTGTGAAGTAAAATGTATCTGATTAATGGTGAGAGGTATCTGTTATGTTAACATAAATGTTATTGGAAGAGTGCTTTCACGATTAGTTAGTAGAACATCAACAATACATGTCTATCATAGAATCCTGCAGAAATCAACATTTACAAATTTTATTTGTTAAATGTTTGTCCAAATACTTCAAAAATGTTCATCTTCTATATCTATGTTCAATATACAAGAAGTGTTTGATGACATGTTGTGACAATTATTGATATATCAAATTTCAATAAAGATTTATATGTAATTATGAAATCAGTTCTATTAATGTTATTAATGTATTTATTTTAAATGGGTTATTTTTTAATTAGTTATTAAATATAAGCTCATTTTGAGGCTTTTATATTTGATTTAAAAATTTCGTAATGTTCAAAAGGAAAAAAGAAAACAGTGGTATGAGAAAATGAACAACCTAAGTTCTCGATTTATTGTAAAGTCATACAATAGTACACTTGAGTTATTTAACTAAAGGTTGCTACTAGGGATTATTTTTTGCAAAAAACACACAAAAGATTGTACAAGGAATATGCTTAGTACTTTGAACTTGTTTGTAAAGAGAATGAGAAGATATCTATAGAACTTTGTGCCTTGGATATCTCCTTGAGATTTTAGATCTTCCTTATGCTTGATTTAAAATCTACTCTTCATTTATCCCTTTTTTTACATGTAAAGATTAAACTAAAACCTTGCTTTAATCTAGAGGGAATGTGATGCACAATCAACACAACTTTGTTTCTTCTCCCCATTCCTCATAAATTCCTACACTCTTCTTATGTCTAGTATGGAAATATATTCCTTCATCAATTCTCTAGTGCATTTTGCGAGAGTTAATAAATAGTTGAATATTCACTTTCCTTGTTGGCATGAATAGAATTTAATTTGATATTTCTATTTAACCCTACACACATTTTTCTTTTTCCCTTCCTTATTTCCCTTATTTGTGCTCAAGGAATCTATAGATTGTTTTCTTACATTAATCATCTAAGATTCTATAAGTGTTTTATGTTCTCCATTTTGTACCCTTTTTGTACTTTATATTTAAAAGTACACAAAAAATCCATCTTACCAAGGAGATACCCCTTTGAAACACAGAAGAAAATTTCCCATTCAATAGCAATTTCTCCAACTATTGTGAACATTTTTTTATTTTTCATTCAAGGAGTCACACTAATTCCTATGAATCAATACAACAATAAATTTATTTGCCAACAAATGTTGATGAAATAGGTTTAACTTCTAGAATAAGATCAACATAGAAGCTTGTCTCACCTAGGTGACATATCAGTAATCATAGTTGCAAACACAATTGCATACTCCTACAAGATATGATGATCATTAAGGAAATCTTCAAGTTCCTTACTCTTTGATTAGGCACTCCCTATAATAGCAAATATCTAGTGTACCTTCTACATGATATTTTTTAGCAACATCATAGAGATCATACTAAGAGAAATGAGTTTCTAAACCCCATATCACAAAATCATCACAACACTCTACCATCTTGTAGTGACAATCTATCTTGACTTGATCGGAATCAAGCCAATTGATAGCAAGAATAATTTCATAAGATATGAATGTTATAATGTGTAAGTCCATTATGGTGGTGAAGGCTCCAAGACATAACACGCAACCACAAATAAAGGAATATATTTCCATCTTGGCACTTATGGCCAACTCATTCTACCAATTGACATCCTTCCTAGAATCCACTAACTTATATCACTCCATTAAAGAAGGTACAATTGTAATGTCCCCTTTTGGGAAATTCCTAATTTTAGGCCTTCAAAACAATAATACTCACTAAAAACTGCTATTAGTAATAGCAAGTATCAACTTTATGGTTATATTCAAATTAATACATAAAATATTATACTATAAAGAGCAATACATCATAGCTAAAACAACGTAGTATTTAGATCTACAATTCATAACATCATTAATATTTGAATTCACAATATCTTAACATCATTAATGATTATTCCAAGTTATATTCCTATAGCCAATCATATTGGGAATTCACTAGAAATGCTTGCAAAGTGCAATCTCAAAGATGGTTATCCTTGTATCACAAGAGCATGGGTGGATCCTCGTCCATTCATCTTGAGGTGGCATACTTGAGAAGACCTTCAAGCCCAAGAGCACTCATTTTCCTTCTGGCCCACAAACATGGTAGGATCTTAGATCCACTCCATCACTCAGTACACCTTGAAGGCGTACCATCCTCCTTGATGAAGCCTAGAAGCACTCATTCGCCTCCCAATCCATGAGCATGGCAGGGTGCCCAATCCATCCATCTTGGGGTGGCGTGCTTGATAAGATGCATGAATATTGCCTTCTTCAACAAGCCCAAGAGCACTCATACACCTCCCATCCCACAAGCTTGCATCAAGCATGGTGGTGTTCTTGATAAAGGAAAGGTTGTTACTTCACCTCTCATGAACTTGAAAGGTTGGTTGCCCTTCCTATTTGCAAGTCATTTCTAATAAATTCAAAATTTATTACTTATAAAAATTATATATATGAATTTTCTATTACCTACTCTTATAAATTCAAAATACTATTGTTAAAGGAATTTTCTATATTAATTGCTAATAAATATCATTATGAAATTATAATAGATTTACTTGTTTGAATGATGCTTGAATGACTTTTATACTTGAATTAATTGATGATTGAATGATTTGATGATTTCAAATGATCAATACTTGAATGATTTGATGATTGAATAATGAATTGATTGATATTTCAATATTTTGATTGCTTGATTTCTTGATGGATAGATGAGTGATGATTGTTGGATTTCTTGATGGATAGATGAGTGATGATCAATGGATTTGTTGATGGATATATGAATGATGATTACTTGATTTCTTGATGGATAGATGAGTGATGAAATTGTTAATTGAATTTCAATGAACCAATTTACCCTTTATATCCATTTCTTGAAGGAGTCACCACCCTCATAATAAATGAGTCGCCACCCTTCACAATAAATGAGTCACCGCCCTTCATAATAAATGAGTCACTGCCTTTCATAGTTGACTTTTTTTTTATGAATAGGAACAATATCTATATTAATTTAAAAGATAAACATACATATTCACAAAAAAAAGTTGGGTAGTAAGAAGGCACACCATGAGAGTCACATGGGTTATGCCCAAAAAACCAGAGTCACATGGGCAAAGCCCAAAAAGTAGGAAATATTACAAACACATTAAAATAAAAGGTCATCAAGCGGCCATGGCAGCGCTAGTAGAGGGCAGTGGATCCCTATCATTCGATTTTCCCCCATACATCAATGGGGTCTAGAGTGACGTCAGGTGGAGCCCAACCATTGTCATCTTTATCTTTGTCTTCATGGCGAGGTGAAATTGCCAAATCCAACTGCGAGACCCATTTATAAGTATGAGAAGGCCAACCAAAACCACCTCGAGGAGTAACAATAGAAGGCCACCCAAAAGCGCCACCTCCACCTCTTGCCACTCCTTTAGAAGGCCACCCCAGGTCAGCCCGCGGAGGAGGAGAGGGCAACCGTAGGTGAGGGCGAGAGTCACAACAAGGAGGAGCCTGAGTTGACTTTTGAGAATAATACTTTATTCCCAAATTGATTGATAGATTTATTCCTCGATGATTTCTCCACAAAGAAATTATCCCCCTTTTATGTCTTATTATTGAGGGAGTCACAACCTTTCAAATTTGAAAGAGTCACAAACTTTCATAATAGGAGTCACATCCTTTCTCACATCATCACTACTCTTGAGAACATAATTTAATTTACTTGCAAAATCACATAAGGTTCTATTCTTAATTGAATTCTTGAATGATTTTATGGATGTCTTTCTCAAATAAAACATGCTCTCCCATTTACTTCTTAAGTTTGAGGGAGTCACTCCTATTCACCTCAATAGTTGCAACTCTTCACTGCTACATTTAGAAAATAATAATTTAATTTTAAATAAATTAAATTTGCTAGTGCTACTATCGATTATTTATACTTAGTCATAATAATTACTTTTCATTTTCTTTACTTCTAGATCTACCTTCCTTATATGCCTTATCTTTCTCAAGGGACACAACTCTTCATATGTTGGTTGACCATTCTTTTTTATTAGTAATCGTTCAAAAAACAATTATAGTTTTGCCTTCAGCATTATTCAACATCAACAGATCCAATCTGCATTATGCAGTTTGTAAATGAGACTAACCAGTACTAAAATTGTAGAATATTAAATACATTTCAAGATTTATAAATTTTGTACTTAGATACAAGGTTCAACAATACAGTCTATGTTTCATTCGGCCCTCAAAGCCACCCATGGCAGGCTGCCCAAAAGGTAGAAGATTGACTGACAGGTCTTCCTTTGAACCGACATCTTTCATTCCCAAGTCAGCATCAGCGTTCTTATGGTTCCTTATGTACTATTCATTCTTCATTACTGGCTCTTCCGTTTCCTCCTTGTAGTTTTCCGGGAGTTCTGCCATGCCCTTGAGAAGTGGGATGCTTGCCTCTTTTTCCAAAGCCCCTATGTTCATTCGTATCACTCCATCTCGTAGGAACTTCATGAATTTTTGCTTTGAGTTCTCCATAGTTATTGTAACCTGCACAGTGATTTTGTGAAACATGAGTTTTCTATAAACTCAATAAGCATTATTTTCACCCCTTGCAGTTTTTCCTCATTCCTTTTGGTCCAAATGTGTCATAAATGTGTCATAAAAATAAATTACTCTTTATTCAATCCATTACTCTTTATTCAATACATCTACTCTACCAATTAGAATTTCTTTCCATTTTATATTACCATTCCAATCATTCGAGTTAAAGAAAAACAAGTTCCAAACCTCTTTGGAAAACAGACAATCAAAAAAAATGTGCTTAACCGTTTCAGGTTGTCTGCAAAAGCTGAATAGATCAATGTCACCATGGTTAATCTTATAAGGCAGTTTCTGTAAAATCAACAGCCATTTAAAGCAAGCCTTCTTTGGCTCCAGACAGCTGTCCAATTGTTCATAAAGACAGATTGCCACATTTCATTAGACAAAGACAGGGACCACACCTGATTTAGAGAATCAAAGATAACATTATTATTGGTTAAGGATTTGTAAACAACTTTGGAGCGAATCTTATGGAAGGGGGTGCCATCTGCCCATTTTTGCTGGCTCACCCAATCTAGGTTGTTGCACATTCTGGGCAGTTGAAGGGGTTGGTTGATCATTCTTAACAACTTAATCTTTTTTTAATGTCAGTTTGGTGTAATATTTATTGATTTCTTTTGAAACATAGGCTGCAAACCTTTAGGAATAAAATGGGACATTACAACAACAATGGAGTCTAAAGATCCTACTAAAATGTACACCCTCTAACATACTTGCAGCCTTTACAACTATATTCTAGTGCTCATCTTATCAATTCTTGACCACAATATATACTTTCTGAGATCTACCAACATCTCTTATTGTTTATTCTTAAATATTTTTATTTTTGGCTACTTATTGTTAGGTCTCAAAATCACTACTCCACTTCCTAGAGTCAAATCTCACTCACAAGGCTAAGGTCATCATAATGCAAGTGAATTCAACTCATCAATAAAACAATGGAGGGCTTTGATCTAACTCTACAAGAATGGGTTAGGGGAGAGGGGCCCATAATGGAGCAAGGTCCAATAGTGGGGATAGAAGTAGTCCTCAGTGGGCCCCATAGTGGAGCACTTTAATATCCAATTGCAAAACATTTTTTATCCATAAAGTATGCAAAGTGACAAATCATGTGATGCCACATCAGTGCACCCATCAAACATGACTTAGTGCACCACTATCGATCTCACTTTTTTTTTAGCCTTTTTGGATAGCTCAACAAAAAGCATGTTGATGTAGCATCATATTTGATGATGTGGCCCTAAAACGGAATATAGAAGCACATGAGTTGCCAAAGAAACTGTTGTACAAAATTGAGAGTGATTTGAAATTTCCACGTAGAATTTTGAGAAACGCAAAGTTAGGGTGCTCCACTATAGGCCCCTCTCCCCTATATCTCCTACCTTTTGAGCTCAGCTTAGACTCGAGAGGATATTCCCATGGGTATACCTTTATAGGTATTGAAATCACATAAAATGAATAATAATAAAATATAGACATCCAAACCCAACTTGTTGTCTTGATCCCAAAGACTATCACTAAACAAAGAACAACTGGATAGCTCAAAAGCCCTATACATCTTATAACAATGCACAATCTTAACCCACTCAAGATAAATTCATTTGAGACTCTCTAAGAGATAAATTCCTAGTTATATTTCAATTTATGAATGTGCAAAAGCTACTCCTACTCATACACTACTTGTTTAATGATTTGAATGATAGATGCGAGATTGGTGAATGGTTTCAAACCAATGCCAATTTATTGGGCATCAGATTCACAACATATTGAGAAGAGAACAAACAAGAAAGAAGAACATGTAGTTATGCACTTACATACAACAATGATCATGAAATCTTGTAGTAAGCATACTCAATAATCCAGAACACAGCTGCATATCCATTCATAAAGTGAGAAAGATCATTGCAAGCCTTGCAATGTTTTTAAAATATTGTTACATTCATCTAACTCAACATTAAATTCATGCCAAAAAATGTGGCAAAGGAAAATCCTTAACAACAATTAAGAAATCTTCTTAAATACATAATTAGTTCCATGGAGATATTTGGCAAAAAAAAAATCATTATAATACTAGTCTTATTTTATCTCATAGGTATGTAATCTTTCAATGAACTAAAATTTTATTAATGGATGCCTTGCAACTTTCTTGGAATTTGGAGACTATAGAATGACCAAAAAACTCATCAAAATGATCAAAATCATGAATATAATAACAACTAGACGTAACCCTAGTCATTGCACATTGTAGAAATATAAAATGCATGGTATATATCCATCTCCCTAAAATGAACACTGTAGATCAATGGAGACCATCTACAATTACTTATGATAGCTAGGTTATTGCACCATTATTGCTAATAGGTGGAGTGAGTGGAAGATATGTGCATATATTTTTCATCAATCAATTCTTACCTTTTGCAAAATTTTGAGCCTCATTTGGATGTATCTGGATGTCCCCAAAACTTTCACAAATTCATCTTGCACTCAAACAAGGAAAACCATTTGTATGAGTATCTATCTTGATTCCCTCAAAACCTTTGTAATATTTAGAGATCCTTGAAATATCTGCAAAAATAAGACTTGTGATAAAAATGTCTCCATCTAGATCTTCGAGAAACTAGTTGAGATTGGGACATATCCAGTCACCCTCAAAAAAATTGCAAATACTTATTTCTTCCTCTTTGTGTATCATGGCTCCCTTTGCATGTCATTGGGGCTTGGAGGGGACTTACTAACCCTTTGTCAAGGGTTCTTGGTTCCTATGGAACCTCCAACCACCTTTCTTATTCTTTTTCCAAAGGAAAATAAACCATCGAAGGTTTCATACGAACCAAGAACCATTGGTTCCTAGTGCCTATGAAAGCTCTAACCACTCTATACTTAGCCAATGTTTGAATTTTTTAGTTTGGTTAATTGGTCAAAACACAAGGAATGGCACACATTTTCCAAAGCATAACACAAATTATGACCCCTACACAAACATCTCAGATCAGTTATTCGTGAGGGCTCATACCTTATAGGCATACAAATGGAAGGGACTCAAGAAAAAGGACAACATGAAATTGAGTCCCAATTGTGGCTCTAGTAGGGGATGTTGTCTCCTTCAAGCACATTGAGAATCAAGAATCTCCAAGTAGACCAAAATGAGGAACAAAAGAACGTGACTAACTCTCCAAGGACAACAACATATGTACATAAGGAATCTCACAACCAATTAGTAATGACAACACAAGGATGAAAAAAATGATTGAGAAACAAAATTTAAGCACAATACAAGCCATCCTTGCAAAGGATGGATAAATTTACTTTCCTCTGTCAAATACCATCCTATTGAAGGAAATTATTTCCCTCAACCCAAAACTATCATTATCATCTAGCTATAGTAGCATTGGTCTCTTTCTCACATGCATAAACTTGGTTTCCATCAAAAAAGTGAAAGCGAGCTCCAAAATTAAATTTCTCATTGCATGACAACCGCAAAAGATATGCCACTACAACTATCTCATCAATTATTTCCTTAGCAGTTGGCGACAATAATTGAAAACTTAGGTTAGCACCAAAAAAAATTTGGGTATTTTCATCCTTTTTGGCCTCCTTGGGTGAATTGAGGCAAAAAAAAAAATACTTCCAATCCATTTTGAAAAAATATGCTACCTCTTATTTACTTGTAGAGGGAAACTCGTCCTCTAACAACTCAAACTAAAAAAATTGTTCAAAGCTTGCGCATATAAAAAATATGAGCAGCAAGTTGATCATCAACCCGAGAACTTTTTTGTTGCTCAATGTCATTGTGAGCTAGATGTTGGGCCCAAGTGAAGCACTCATACTTAGGCACCCCACATCCCCAACATCAGAAGCTACACCTTCATCATAAAGAAAATTCTCATACTCAATTTTACTCACCTTTGGGACAATAGGTAGCTAGCATACCTCACTATTGTCTATGTTGATGCAATCTTCATCAACACAACAATTTGGAACATGAAACACTTCATGATAAGAACTAAATTCTTCAAATTTTCTTGTTGTTTTAAACTCATTTGGGCAATCTATTGTGACGTGTGTTGCAAAAATTTGACATGTAGCACACTTATTCCACATTCAACCTTCAACATCACTTTTATATGACCCATTTGAAATGCACTATGCATGATGAAGATAAAATGTTGCACACCAAACAAAAAGGCACTCATATACACCCAAATGATCACCTACTTCACAATCTTCAAGTGCAAACTCTTCATAATGAATATCATCAGTTGTACAAACACTTATCTCTACATTTTTATTTTCATGTATAGATTTGCTTATGTTATACTTATGCAAACAATCAATAGCAACATCAAAAATAGAAAAAGGGACCAATGAAATCAATACACCTATATGCATGTTGCAATATTAACCAAATTAAATTATTCCTATATAGAACTTAGATCAACTTAATAAGATTCAAGGAACATGTTAATATAGGAAAGTGTGTTAGGACTAAAATCATTTGGGGTTCGAGAAAAGGCAATATAAATCATGTGATTGAATTCCATACTAGACTCTCCCTCTTGTCATCTAATGTATTTTAGTTCTTCAACAAGAGCAATAGGGTCTAAAGAGAATTCATCTTCAAATGTAGCCACAAAATGATTCCAGAAGGAAAAATAATGCTTTGGGAAACCATCATACCAATTCTTTGTCTTTCCCATCAATGACCTAACAAAGAATATCGTCCACATTCCTCATCTTTAAATTGATGTTTCTCCATGAAATTTGAAAATGCCTTGATATGTGCATCCCTTTGACCACTATCATGCCCATCAAACCTTGGAAGCAATCTATAGATTGAAGATCTCATTGTTTGCCTTCCGTAATTGACCCAAGAAAGGTCAAGTTACATATAAATGGGATCAAGTGGAAGAACAAGGGACTAAGGAACATATTTTTTTGTAACAACAAGGTGTCTTTGTGATCATGTCATTGATTTTTTCTTCACATTCCCTTTTGATCTATCCTTGACATGTTTTCAAGTATGGATGCCTACAGGTTTGAATGTGAATTTTTATTTTGTGCTAGGCTATATAAATAGCATTCTGGCTCCTCGTAATATTCTTGGATATTTTCTCTATTATAACATATAGGGTTTGAATTATGTGTTACATTTGTTGATGTATCCCTTGGGTAAATGAGTCCACTCCTGCTAACCATAGTTGGTTACAATTAACTATGCAAGGTAAAAAAAAAAAAGAGGTAAAGCAAATAATTTGTTTTTTACCAAGAAAGAAACCATACTTCAAATTTTGGAAGAACATAGTAATTTTTCCTCAATTGTGTCACTTGATATGTGTTCATGAAACATGAATAACAGCAGCAAAAACTTAATTCTTCAACAACAAAATCGCTACCTCAAAAATATGAGAAAATCCTTGAAATACATGAACCTCCAAGGCACAAATTTGATTCTCGGTTGCAGCCACTAACAAATTCTTCAATACCTTTTCAACCCAACAACCTTTGTCATTCTTCAAGCACCATTTTATTGGTGTAAGTTGACAAGATTTCAAACTTACCCAAACAAAATGCACAGTTGCAAATCTTTGTTACCGAGGTTTTTAAAATGTTTTCAATTGCCTAAGACCCATAAACATCTAATTCATTCCCAACAATGGTTTCATTTGGTTAGGCATAAATTCATGGGGTGTCAAACTCACCCAAATAAAATGCACTAGAAAAAATTGGCAAACAAGTTGTAAATACTTTAGTCTAGAAAAATGTACTCCTTTGCATCCACACTTTGTTTAGGCCCTCTTAATTAAAATGGACTTAATTAAGCCTTAATAAACCCTATTTTACATCTACAAGCCTAATAAATTACATTTTATGAAGGAGAAACCTAACAATAATTAATGCCAACACATAACACTTTATCTTGAGTAATGTGTGTTCCAGGAATAGGGACCTGAAACACATTCACCCATGGGAAAATGGGTCCACCCTAAGCCTTTGAACCTAAATTTAAATTATGTTTTTGGTGGTATTTTAACATCTCTAAATTTAAATTTTCATGTCGGCTTGTAATGTTCAATTTTTTAGAAATTAAGGATACATACCTATAAATACAAGGTTATTTTATCATTCAAATCCTAGAATTTTAAGAGAAGACATCTAGATTTTCAAGATATCATTCATGCAAGTTTTACAAGAGCTAATATTATGATCAAGGGAATTCAAGATCAGATTTATCAATGATTTATTGAAGAAATCAAGATCTCAAGCATCATGTCAAATTCTTAAGAATCGTGCATGTTTTTGGAGCTAACATTATGATGTAGGTTTCAAAGATCAAGTCAAGCATTCAAGCCATATTTCAAACATCAAGATCCACATCCATTGAATCCATTTCATGCAAGATCAACATCAACATTTCATATTTCCAAAGGTTTATTCAAGGGTTTGGTGAGTTGCAACAAAGCATTGTTCATTCATAATTCCTTTCATGTTTCATTATTCAATTCAAGGTTTAATTACACAAACAGGGTTTGACCAAGGCAAACCCCCATTCATCAAAAACAAACAATTTTTCCCTCTTTTGTTTGTGTTGCATATTTTAGGTTGAAGAAGGATTGAAGATATCTTGAAGAGCAAGATTGGAAAAGTTGTTAAAGTTGCAAAAATTGTCAAATTTATTGTCAAGCCATAGAAACTTGCCTACATATCTGATTTTTGATTTTCTGACATTGAAACCTAAATCAAACAGAAGCTATAGATTGACATCAGAGGTTCCCGAAAGTTGGTTGAAAACTCTAAGTGGAGACCCATTCGGCCATGGGCGAATGAGTCCCAAACAACCTCACAAAATTTCCTTTTGGTGACTAGTACACAATGTTCTACCCTTCTCAAATCTACAAAAAGTTTTTTGTTTCTATTAGTATTGAGCTTTAAATTGTTTTTTCAAATTTGAATGAGCATAATTGAGTAGATTTTCTATTTTTAGTTTTTCTCCCAAAAGTGTTGTTCAAGCTGATACCCCAGTCCTCAATTATAAGGAAATTAGTAGATTCCCTCATTGAGTTGATTCACCTAAGGGTTGTTAGTCAAATCTTTGGGTGGATCTCATTTCCTAATGAAATAGTGAGAAATAGGTCCATCATACCTCCATTTTCCCCCTTTCATATTGGAAAACTCTATTTTCCATCATTTCACTTTGGTGAACTCGACTTTGTACAACAAAATTCTAAAAATTGGAGTCCATTCAAACCCTAGATCTAGGATTTGCATTACTTTGCATTGCAGTGCATTGATTTGCATTTCATTTAGGGTTCTTAACTTCCATTGATTTGCATCTCATTTAGGGTTTTAGGTTTGCATTTTTGCATTCTTTAAAATCTGAAAAATTCAAAAATCGCATTCATTTTGTAGAGTGTTTACATAACATTGCATGAACAGACACTTAAATCAGAAAATTGAATCAAAATTGCATCTCAAATTAGGTCTTTTTGCTTGTCATTTAGCATCATTTCACACTTGCATTTAGATATAATTTTCCAGAAATCTGACACTATAACTATGTATTTGCAACCAAAATTTGAAAGCATAAATATCAACTCAGAAATTTGTAATTTAATTTTTCAAAACCCTGAAACAAGACCCATTCGCCCATGGGTGAATGAGTCCCTGATCATGATTATTTCTAATTTTTTGGGCATTAAAAACCCTCAACTTGCATTCTGTGTTTCTACATTTAGATCCTTATTTTAGTTTCTAGAAATTTTTGTTTTCTAAAATTATTTACATTAAGGTTAATTGATCAAATTCAAGTGCATTTCAAAATCAAAATTGGAATTAAAAGACATCATTTTTCAGGTTTTTGCATAGTATAATCAAAACATTATCTTTTTTAAAATCTAGAAATTGTTAGAATTTAGTACATGACATAAAATAGTTAAATAAATAAATTAACATGCTAATGTTAATTTAATAAATAAATTTAGTTTTGGTAGATATTCCTGTAAATAGTTTTATACGGGAATAATGGCCTTTTAAAGGAAATACAATGTAATTGATTTTTAGAGCAATGTGAATGACTAAATTTTGATTCAAGAGAAGTCTCATTTCTTCTCTCTCATTTCAATATGGTATCAGACCAAGTAACTTCTTGGACCTCTCTCTGATTTCCTTCCATTCATTTGTCTTCATCCAAAGCGGTTCATTCAAAGGCCAAACAATGCAGACCACGTGTAACAGCCATTGATATTCGTCCACCATTTTTGCATTTTTTCAACAGAGGAGCAATGCAGACCACGTGCAAATCTGACATTCATCACTCATTTGAATTTTTTCTCACTTTCCATCTTGGTCACTCCTTTCGTTGTTTTTACTCCATTATGTTCATGTTCATTTTCAAAATTTGAAAAAATAAATAAATAAATAAATAAAAATTAAAAATTAAAAAATTGAGTATCGATATTGCTATTCACTTTTGGGGTTTGAGGAGCAAACTGATTGATGTTTCAGCATGTGGTCATTATCATATATATTATATTTGGATGCCATATTGTAGATGAAAAGTATTGCAAACTCCATTTCCACTTTGGTGTGAGAACTTCTCAATTTGGGGCATGAGTTTCTATGGTAGATTATTCATTCTCAATATGGCCGCTATTCTTACTTTTGTTTCAGATTATATTTTGGGGTCATGGTTGTTATCAAACCCTCCTATGTTGAAGTTTTCATCTACTGAGTATGTTATAGTTGCCTTTGTTAAGTCGTTGGCTTCCTTTACAAATGGTGTTGCTTTCAATGCTGGTTGTGGGAGATTTTGAGGGGTCGCGAGTCTATCATTTCTATCTGATTGTTGAGAGGAGGAGAGAGTGCGCAGGGAAAGGAGTGGAAGTTGAAAGGAAGCAATAAAATTTGCCCAGGCTACGCATGAAACAAGTTTCAGATGTTTCTTTTGTTTGAAATTTATGTCAAAGCTTTCTAAAAAGAGGTGTGTTGCTTAGGGTTTCTTTTTGAGTTTTTCTTTCTAAGAAATACAGGTGTGGGGAATATTTAAGTATTATTTTTTTAAGGAAACATTTTATTCAACACAAAATGGATAAATTAAGCCTTTATGAAAATTTTGATGGAAATGATTTTCACAGTTGGAAAATTCAAATACAATTATTGTTAATTGAAAGAGATCTCTGGAAAATTGTTGATGGTACAGTGCCAAAGCCAACAGATATAGATGAACTTCAAAAATGGAAGGTAAGAGATAAGAAAGCATTGGCTATAATTGGTCTCGATTATCTAAACCTTATTTACATCATGTAGATTTTAAAAAATCTTATAAGGGCATATGGGAAACATTGAATACTTTGTTTGGATCAAAAGTTGATAGTGCATAAATAACTATAAAACAAAAGTTGTATGGTTTAAAAATGGAAGGTGAAGATATAGTGTCACATCAATAAATTTCATTCCTTGATAAATCAGTTGGCTAGTATAAATGAAGAAATAATGGAAAATGATGTTAAAGCCATACTTTTAAATATTATCCCAAATAGTATGTCTCACAAGGTATTCACTTTAAGAAAAATCAATCCAAGTCTAGAAAGTATTATATCCACATTGCTTGACGAAAGAAACAAACATGTTTCAGGAGAAGAAGTTGCATTGACTGCACAAAACAAAGCTAGTACATCTTACAAAAAATCCAAACATATGACAAATTTCAAACATGCAAGAGGCACATGTTTCTATTGTAAAAAGACAGGGCATGTAGTACTAAATTGCAAACAGAGAGCACGAGATCTTCTTGATGGAAAGTTGCAAGATAACGCTTTGATAATTGAAGGAAAGGACCACACTTCAAGTGATGAAGAATATGTGTACTAATTTCTAGTTTTCCTCTATGTTGGTACTAAGGGAGGGTGTTAGAATTTAGTGCACGACATAAAATAGTTAAATAAATAAATTAACAAACTAATGTTAATTTAATAAATAAATTTAGTTTTGGTAGGTATATTCTCATAAATAGTTTTATATAGGAATGATGGCCTTTTAAAGGAAATAAATACAATGTAATTGATTTTTAGAGTAATGTGAATGACTGAATTTTGATTCAAGATAAATCTCATTTTTCTCTCATTTCAATAGAAATTTCTATCTCTTTGCATTACATTTCTTATTTTTGAGTGTTTGATGCATTTATCTAGTGCCTACTCTCCATTTTGGGTGCACCTTAGGTTTGGTGAAATTTGTATGAGCTTCACAACCTGGTGTCCTATTTCCAATACTGTCATGAAACATAGTTTGAGACTCATGTCATCCCGCGATACATCACTCACCGTGGATCTTTGGTTTTCCAAATCTTTCACTCATAGTGTTGACACAAGTCAACCCACTATGGACCATACCCTTGAAAATTCATTTCCTATGACCTCCTTACCAACAACAAATGTTACAAATGTTGAATCAATGGTTGCTAATGTCCCTCAAGAGAACCTAAGAAAAATGGATGAAGAACTAGACAAACTGCAAAACTTTGTAAGTTCTGAATACATTGTTGGTACTGTGATTCCCATCATAGATAACATGAGGAGAATGATTGAAAATGAACAAGGAATAAAGCTATGTGTAGTCTATCTCACATTATTGATAAACATGTCCCTATAATGACTAGTTGTGCCCAAGCTTTAGGGTATACTCAAATTCAAGGTGGAAATCCAATTCCTCCTTCCACAACCATGACCTCTACGCTAAAATACGCTAATCCAATTGTTGCTACAACCATACAACCCACTAGCAATGTCAATACTACCTTAGGTGTTTCCACTAGGAGACCCTTTAGCTTTTTGCATTCAAATATCATATCTCCTAATCCATCTCCCTTCACAAACTTACAATTCACTTGCCCTCTAAATACATATACACCTCCACCTCAAACCACAAATAATGATCTTGTGCTTAACTAACTTTTGGAAAGTGTTTCATCTCTCCAACAACAAATTGCTACATTGAATCAAAATCAAAATAGCCAACCTTCACAATATGTCAAAAGAAACCCCTTATCCTTGGAGATTTGAGAACGCAAATGCCACAAGGTATAGAGATTCCTATATTTGAGAAATATGGTGGGAAAGGAGATCTTGTTAGCCATGTTTCCGCATACATAGCCTTATTAGTGACTTCATTTTTTAGGATAAACTCTTGGCTAAACTTTTTCCTAGATCCTTGAAAGACATTGCCTTGGAATGGTTTTGTTCCTTACCGAATAACTCAACACATTCATTCAATGAACTTGTTGATGCATTTCTTAACCATTTCCAAGTGCACATGGGCCCTAAGATGACCTTATCAAATTTAATGTCCTTTGTGATTACCAAAATTCAGTTAGTAGTCGTGAAATGAAAACTCCTTCTAACCATCCTAAAAAATATCAATCCACACCTCAAACCAACTACCAATCATTCAAGAAACCAAATAAGGGCTTCATACAACTCAATTCCCCTCAACCAACTCAATATGTTGACACACAAGTAGCTACTATAAAGATGAAAAGTCCATATACATTTGGGGAGAGGAATAGACAATTTACCCCTCTACCTGATACCTTCATTCCATCATGTTGTAGCTCTTAAACAAGAACTTAATTTCATTACCTCATGTTAGAGTTTGTGATCCTACTAAGCCTTTACCTCCAAGCTATAAACAAAATGTATTTTTCTATTATCGCTGACAAAATGGGAATGATACGAAACATTGTGTCTTAAACATATTGTGCAAGACCTCATTGATTCTAATCACATTCAAATTTGTGGTGTTAATGATCAAGGTAATAAGTTTGTAGCCCATCCCAACCAAAATTTACAAATATTTAGCAGTCCTACGCCAAATCACAACATCTCTTTTGTCAAATCTAGTGAAGACAAGAATGATGTGATGAGTGTTGACACGAATGATAACAACATGAATAATAATGATGAAAATCCTATAGATAGTATGATTGGAATCATTGAAGTTCAACCTTGTAAGGGACTAACCAATATGTCCCTTGACATTGCTTTCTCAAAAAATGACATACTTAAACATGCACCTGGTGGTCCTCTTTACATAGCTGGAAGAATCAATGAAAAGCCTACTAATGGGATATTAATTGATCCTATTTGTTTAGAGAATGTGATAACCGAAGAATTTATTTTTGTGCATGAACTTTATCAAGATACTTATGAACAACCGAAAGCATGGATCAAAACACATAATGGTTTTTCTTTCCCTACGATAGGTTCAACAACTCTTCCTTTACAAGTTGGACCGAAAAGATTGAATGTCACATTCTCCATCATCCTGATGTCATATCAATTTCGTGCAATGTTAGGCTACCCATGGCTTTGCTCCATGAATGGCATCCCATCGGTAGTGCATAAATGCTTAAAGTTTCCATTTGAAAAATAAATCTTCAATGTGCACCATAGTGGCTTTAATAATATGTCTTCCCATGGGAATTTCTCATTAGATTTCTTTTGGCCTAAACCTATGGAACCTATTAAGCCTCATGAAGACTTTCTTTTCAAATATTATAAAAAATTTAAAACAAAGCACATAGAATAATTATCCCTTACCAATATGCCTCAACCCATGATTGAGCCTCCTATCCTTGATGAAACCATGATTGAACCAAAATCCCTTCCAAGTAACCAAGACCAAAACATGACAAATCCTTCACCCATTTCCTATAAGAGACCACAAGATAACCAAATAAGTCACGTTGTGTGTCCTAAAATTAAACAAGTTTATAAAGTTAAAGAGAAATTGGTTGAACAACCTCCCATGGTTCCTTTTGTTCCTCCCTTGCAGGAAGAAAAGAAACCTATGGTTGATAAACCCGCTCCTACAGAATCACAACTTGAAAATCGAACAAAAATAAATTAAAATGCTAGAGAGCGTAGGCATAGATGTCGTGTTATTACTCTTTTTTACAAGAAAAACATGAAACAACAACTCAAGCAATGCATGATGATCCTCCACCTTTTTCACAACAAGAAAATCCTATATCTCAACTGCAACAAGAACACGTACCTTCCATGGATATTATCATTAGACCTTCTTTTGTCATTAACTTGGATGATGATGATGAGACTACTAAGATTGATGAGGAAGTGCATAATGAGTTGAATTTATTGTTTCCCTCTTCCATTAGCTTAGATGATATCAATCATGATGATCCTCCTAAAAAGAGTGACTCGCCATGTGTTGAACTTGGTGATGTTCCTAGTACAGCACTTGTTGTTGTTCCTTTGGCTATTTATCCGCCTTCCGCATTTACTAAACAATATTGGGATGTGGACGAGCTACTATAGCTTGACTCGCATGTGCCTTACTAGTATTTTTTTTGTCTTCTTTTCATGTTCTTTTTTGTGTGATTGCATGTGCATAATGTGATCCCCTGTATCGTTCTATTTGGCATGTCTTTATGTCCATTCCTCTATTTGTACCTACATTCTTCTATATGTTGTAAACCTTTATCTTTTATTTTTTCTTGTGTTTTCCTTTTGGGGATGACGCAAAGCATTGAGAAATTTAGATCTCTACCATGTTGACCCAAAAAATTCTTTGTTTTTGATCTCTATGTGTCATTCTTCCAATTCTATTAGTATTTGGGGAATGATGACATTTCCGAGCTCTATAATAACATTATAGAAAAGACAAATGCTGACCCAAAATCCGTGGATCCCTTATGTGGTTGGGATTTTATTTGGGGGCAACCCCTTTTCATGACAGCTTCATTTGGAAACACGCACTCGACATAAGGCTTTCCAAATAAGCTCTCATGTCTTCTTTATTGTTTAGCATTTATCATTTTCTACTTTAAAGTAATTGCTCATAGTATGGTTTTTAGCAATTTCTTTAAAGTGGGGGCATACATTGGCATTATCATTTTTTACTATATTTCATGTTTCATAGTGTGGTCTTCTTACTTCATATGATGTGTCTTCTTCTTGGTGGTGTCATTGGGTTTGATGTCCTTCAATATTGCGACCTTTATGAGCATATGACATTCCTCTTAGTGGTGATGCTACAGATTGTATTCCCTAAGTTGTGAATCTTTTATACTCAACTTGTCCTCTCTTGGAGACATTAGGCATGATGTTCCCTAAGAGGAGACCTTTCATGAACTAATCAAAACCCCCTTTGAATATCCTATTTGCATTTTGTTCATAAGTTCCTATCATAACATTGCTTGTTATCCTTGTGAATCTTGAAGTTACAACCCTTTTTCATGGCCACCAAGCATAACACACCTTGCTTTCCAGTAGGGCCATGTTTATTCATAAGTGCTTAGCATAATGCAACTTGCTAGCCTTATGAAGCTCGAAGTTCATATTGTGTGGTTCCTTATCAAATTTATGAGGAGGTATAACTTTGGCATGGTTCGTTCAATGGGAGCCTAATAAGACTCTCTCATTGGCCACTTTTGGGGGCTCACCTAGTGAACGGATTTCACTAGCCTGTGTGACCATGCATTGTTGTTTGCATAGTGGAGAGCGGGTTTCACTTGCAAACATTTTTTGGGCAAAAAACCAAAGCTTGATCCACATGGAGTTGGACAAACAGTTGAGGCTTGATCCACCCCTTTTTCTTTTTCTTTTTCTTTCTTTAGTCTTTGACATTGTATGATTGAGTATTTTGTCATTGTTGTTGCATATTTAACAAAGGTATGTGTCTCTTAGTGCCTTTGTTGGTTTGTCATGAGATTTTATATCTTGGGGGCTTGATCACCCTCCTTGAACTTTATCATCTTACCTTTTCCAACAATTGTACAAGTAGACCTCTCTTGATTGTCTACTTTAGTGTGAGTTTGAAGCAAGGTCATCCTCTCACTAAAATGGGGGCTAAACATAGTGTAGAAAAACCTACTCCTTTACATTTTCACACTTTTTTTGGGCCCTCTTAATTAAAATGGACTTAATTATGCCTTAATAAGCCCTATTTTACATCTACAAGCCTAATAAATTACATTTTTTTAAGGGGAAATCTGACAATAATTAATGCCAACACATAACACTTTACCTTGAGTAATGTGTGTTCCAGGAATAGGGACATGGTAGGCCTTTGAACCCAAATTTAAATTATGTTTTTGGCGGTATTTTAACATATCTAAATTCAATTTTTCATGTTAGCTTGTAATGTTAAATTTTTGAGAAATTAAAGATACATACCTATAAATACAAGGTTATTTTATCATTCAAATCCTAGAATTTTAAGAGAAGACATCTAGATTTTCAAGAGAGCATTCATGCAAGTTTACAAGAACTAAATTATGATCAAGGGAATTCAAAAGCAGATTTATCAGTGATTTATTGCAGCAATCAAGATCTCAAGCATCATGTCAATGTCTTAAGCATCATGCATGTTTTTGGAGCTAACATTGTGATGTAGATTTCAAAGATCAAGTCAAGCATTTAAGCCATGTTTCAAGCATCAAGATCCACATCCATTGAAGCCATTTCATGCAATATCAACATCAATATTTCATATTTCCAAAGGTTTATTCAAGGTTTTGGTGAATTACAACATAGCATTGTTCATTCATCATTCCTTTCATGTTTCATTATTTCAATTCAAGGTTTAATTATCCAAACAAGGTTTGACCAAGGCAAACCCCCATTCATAAAAAAAAAAACAATTTTTCCCTCTTGTGTTTATGTTGCATATTTTAGGTTAAAGAAGGATTGAAGATCTCTTGAAGAGCAAGATTGGAAAAGTTGTCAAAGTTGTCATCAAGCCATGAAAACTCACCTACAAATCTGATTTCCAACTTTCTAACACTAAAACTTGAGTCAAACTAAAGTTATAGATTGATATCAGAGGCTCCCAAAAGTTGGTTGAAAACCCTGAGCAGAGACCCATTCGCCCATGGATGAATGAGTCTCAGACAGCCTCCTGAAACTGCCTTTTGGTGATTGGTACGTAGTGTTCTACCCTTCTCAAATCTGCAAAAAGTTTGTTGTTTCTATTAGTATTGAGCTTTAAATTTTTGTTTCAAGTTTGAATGAGCATAATTGAGTAGATGTGCTATTTTTAGTTTTTCTCCCAAAAGCATTGTTCAGGTCGATACCCCCATCCTCGAGCATAAGGAAATCAGGAGATTCCCTCATTGAGTTGACTCATTTAAGGATTGTTAGTCAAATCTTTGGGTGGATCTCATTCCCTAATGAAACAGTGAGAAATAGGTCCATCATACCCCCATTTTTTTCCCTTTCATATTGGAAAACCCTATTTTTCATCATTTCAATGACGTTTCAAATATGTACTAGGCTCACACTTCACTAGCAATAGCTAAATTAAATTTATCCCAAGCAACACCATTTTATTAGGCATAATTTGATGGTGTATCAAACTCACCCAAACAAAATGTCCTAAACTAATTACCATAGACAACATCAACAAACCACCCTCAAGTTCGCCTTGGCAACGTCATTCTATTAGGTATCAAAATAAATGCTCCACTTCATAGAACCAAATCTCACTCACAAGGCCAAGGTTGTCATGCAAGTGAAATCAATTCATCAACATAACAATGGAGGACTCTTAACTAACACTACGAGAGTGGACTATATTTCTTTCGCTTTGAGCTCAACTTAGACTTAGGAGGGTATTCCCAAGGGTATACTTTAATAGGTATTGAAATCACACAAAATGAACAATAATAAAATATGAACAACCAAACCCAATTTGGTGTCTTGATCCCAAAGAATGACATTGAACCAAGAACAACAGGATGCCCCAAAACCCCTATATAGTTGATAACAATGCACAATCCTAACCGACACAAGATGAATTCATTTAAGGCTCTCTAAAAGATAAATCCTTGGTTATATTTCAAGGTTATGAATGAGCATAAGTTACTCCTTCTCCAACACTACTAGTTTAATTAATTGATTGTTGGATGTAAGAGAGGTGAATGGTTTCAAACCAATGACAATAAAATGGGCAACAGAGTCACAATATACTAAGAAGAGAACAAACTAGAAAAGAAGACATACAAATATGCATTTACATACAACAATGATCATGAAATCTTGCAATAGAGCATACTCAATAATCCAAAACATAATTGCATATATCCATACATAAAGTAAGAAAGATCATTACAAGACTTGCAATGTTTTTAGAATGTTGTTGCATTCACCTAACTCAACATTACATTCATGCTAGCAAATGTGGCAAAGAAAAATCCTTAACAGTGATTAAAATATCTTCATGAATACATACAATGCCATGGAGACATTCTACAACAAAATCTCATTACAATGCTAGTCTTCTTCTATCTCATAGTTCTATAATCTCTTAGCAAATTGGACTTGGTGTTAATGGATTCTCTACACCTTTCTTGGTGTCTGGAGACCACACAGTGACCAAAAATCTCCTCAAAATGATCAAAATTGTGAATATAATAGCAACTAGGCGTAACTCTAATCGTTGCACATTGTAGCAATGCAAACAACACAACCTAGATCCATCTCCGCCCAAAATGAATATTGCAAATCAATGGAGACCATCTACAATTGCTTCTAGTAGTTGGGCGACTATGCCATTATTGTTGGTAGGTGGAGCAAGTGGAAAAGATGCGTACAACTTTTTCCTCCATGAATTCTCACCATTTGTGAAAATTTGAGTCCCATTCATATGGCCCCAAAACTTTCACCTTGCACCCGAACTAGGCCGAGAAACCATTGACATCAGTATCGATCATGATGCTTGCATCTACAAGAAGACCCTCAAATCTCTACAAAACTAAGACTTGCAAGAAAAACATCTCAATATGAATTTGTGGGAAACCAATCAAGATCAAGACATATCCAATTACCCTCAAAATTTTCACACACTTATTTCTTCCCCCCCATGCATCATGGCTCCCTTTGCATGTCACCAAGACTTGCAGGGGACTTAGGAACCCTTTGTCGAGGGTTCCATGGGAAATGAAAATCAATGGTTTCTAGTTCCTATGGAACCTCCAAACACCTTTTTTATTCTTTTTCCAAAAGAAAACAAGTTGTTAGAGGTTTATAGGATCTTGGAACCATTAGTTCCCTATGCCTATGAAAGCTCTGACCACTCTATACTTAAGCCATTTTTTATTTTTGTAGTTTGGTTAATTGATTGAAGCACAAGAAATGGAACACATGGCCCAGAGCACAACACAAATGATGACCCCTAAACAAACATCTCAAATTGGTTATTAACGAGGGACCATACCTTATAGGCATACAAATGAAAGGGAATCAAGCAAAAAGGACTACAGAAAATTGAATCCCAACACTTATTGTTGATGCACCTTAAGGGCACTACCTCACAAGATGACTAGCTACACCACACATGAAATAGGGTCCTCTTGACTAAATATATGCTAATCGAGGTCTACTAGACTATTGAAACTAGATTGGCTAGTGCTAGCATGTTCTTCTCTAAAGAATTGTTGTGACACCTTATTTCTTTGCTCGTTGCTCACTATGCGATCAATATGCATTTCATCCTCTTGCTTGACCTACTTATGGTCTACATTGAGGTTTAGGCCTTTAAAATTATTGTTATTGTTGTCTTAAGAAATCAAAATGGAGACCTAAACATTTCTCTAGGTGGGGATTGAGATGCTTGAAGCCTAGTATCTAGTTGGAGTGGAACACAAACACGAACTATCTCATCTATTATGGGATTTCATCTTATTCTCTAAAATATACAACTTCCCCACAACAACCTTAAGTGTCTTAAAAGTTGTCATGTGAAATAGTCTTGCCTTCTCTAGAATCAAGCATGTAATGAGCCTATTGATGAGAAGTTAATCATCATAGAAATAGTTGATGTATTGTAAGAGTTCCAAAAACTTGTTCTCATACTAAGAGATTATGCTCCAATGGTACTGAATACCTTGAAACTTTTTGATAATTTATTACAAATGTTCTAGCAATTGTCGAGTTCTAAATTCCTTGAGGAAGAGATTGCCAAGAATGCCTTTGACCTCGATCTGCCCCTTTTCTTGGACTACATCATTTATTTAATGCAGAGTTGTTGCATCCATATTTTTTGCCAGTGTTAGGCATTTCTAATGTTGTTGAACACATTTGTAGTGTTGTATTAAATCCAACCATCAATGTCTTACTAGTCTCAAATCAAGTCATTAGGGTCTTTTTCCATAACATTGAAAATTGATAGATTCATTTGTAGTGTGTGGTACAAGCATGATAGTTTCCTCATCAAGTTAAGTTGTTCACCAAGGATTGGGTTGGAAAAATGTTCCCTCATTTATTGCAAAATCTTGAAGCAAAGGAGCCATTGCTTCTTAAGGGGGTAAAAGTTATGCAACCAAAATTTGAGAGTATTTGAACAACATTTACAAGGTTGAATCTAGGAAATATCAAAAATCTAATTTGCATCTCTGTAATTGCATTTTCAAAGGCCTTTGGAGAGAATTAAGCCTTGATATTTTTTTGATTGCTTGGGAGAAGAGCAAAAGGTTGCCCTCCAATGTAAATCAAACTACCACTCTTGGAGATCTTCCCAATACATCCACCTAGTCCAATTTCAACATAATGGGCAAGGAATTATGACATTTTCTTAGGTTTTATTTTTATTTTGTAGCTAATCTATCCTCATCCAACAATCTAATTCAACTTCCAAAGATGACACGAATGTTGCAACTTAAATTTCCAATTAAACCAATAGTTACCATATTTTACTAAGTATTCTAATTCTATTTGCAAAATATATAAATTGTATGATGTCAAAATCAATGAGGCAAAGTAAAAGGCATGCATCTCTTCTACAAAGTTATCATATGTGTCTTCTATAATTGTTAATCCACATTTGTTTGTTGTGACAATTACTAGTTACATACAATCAATGCCTTAGTTTATATTATCTTTCAAATTCCTAGATTAATTTGGATCAAATAAGTATACTAGATTCACATCATACTTTATTTTATTGTTGAAGATACTTGAGTTGTAGAGCCCCCAACACTTATGATCATGACACAAAGTTGGACTACTCAAAGGGAGTCCAAAAATAGAGAAAGGAGAGAGGGTGAAAGAACTTGTAGTTAGTGACAAATTTTGGTCATGTCACATTGCATCTTTTATCAATCATATGTAAGATACATCACATCTTTTATATCCCTTATTTTTAACTGTCAAATTTGAGAATATTGACAATCCTAGACTTTAAATCTACAATGACATTGATAGTGTGCCTACCTAGATGAGGTCACCATTGGTATGTGACCTTGTCTTATAGTTCTACCATGAGCACATTTAATGCATTATTTAACAGCAAAGGTATAACTTGTTAAATTCCTATAATGCCAAAAATTGCATCCTATGCAATTTCACATTCCATAACCTCCTTTAGATTAATTAAATTCAATAATGCAATATCTCCTTTATGTAACCTTAATTTTCTCATTAACCCTTTCATTTTCAATTATTAAAGTGAAATTTTGTTGCGGACAACTATGTGACCCGCAAACGTTTGTGTGATGCGCAGTCCCAAAAATATTTCTAGCTACATAGTCATTTAGACGTTACACTTCCCGCTTGCCTATGAAGTGCTATGCCTTTGTAGCTTGCAAACGCACTGAAAACGTCCCTTTGCATGCCTATATCCTTTTCAAACTTCCCATTTTTTCTATTCTATTCCTCCTTCAATCTAGCTCTATCTTGCTCATTCTCACATTCTTCTCCACTCTATTCACTCTCATTCTCTCATCCTATCAAACTCTATTGCACTCTCTACACCAACACTTTGGTTTTCTTGGCACAAGCTTGGACGTTGCATACTCTTCCTTTCAGCATTCCTCATTTGCTAAAGGGAGGTAACTCTACTTATTGCATTATCATTTACTTTGATAGCATATTGTTATTTCATCGTGTCTATCTATTTCACTAGGTTGTCTATTTCATTTTATCTACTCTATCTATTTGGTTGTACGTGGAGGTGGGAACACCTACACAAGGGTTTGCCTAAGGCAAGCCCCTAAAACATCTCCAACCATTTTCTCGTCTCCATGTGTGCGAGTTTTGAAGTTGATGCTTTGTAGGAGGCTTCATTTGTGGACCTCTTGTCTCATTTCTTCCTTTTTTATTTTTTTTATTTCCTTTCCATCTAGTTTAGTTTATGCTAGTTATTGTTATTCTATTAGAATTATGTTGTTTTGTTATTTAAGTGTATTCCCAATATTTTAGTAATCAGATAGTTAGCTAGTTCTTTGTGTTCTTTATGTGATAAACTCAATTTTTGGTCCATAGAGACTACAGTGCATTGCGGGGATGTCCGCTTGCCGCGCTACGTCCTTGGCTGAGAGCCTACTGGTTTGTCCAAAGAACCTTTGTAGCCTGTTTTTCCAGTTTTCAAAACTCTCTTATTCTTGATTTCACATAAAACATAAAATATAAACAAATCTCCTTGTCTTCTCATCTCGTCACCTGAGCTTTGATCCCTAAGGTAATCGAGGTTCATTCACCCTTTGAGATCACATCATTTTGGGGTGTTGAATTTCCTCTACAATTCCCATCTTCAAACGGCCCACAATATGCATGAAACCCGAAAAGATGCGGAGTGGCCTAACTAAAAATTTTCCTTTAGGATTAAAAGTTGCAAAATAGCCTACCAAAATATCTTCAAGAGATTGCATGGTGCAAGAACTCCATTGAACAAATCGAGTGGATAGAATTTTTTTGAACTTGATAACTACAAAATATTTTATGAAGATTAACATTTACACGATCAAAACAAACTAGTTAATTGCGAGTAACTATATAGGATTCGAGATTACTACACATTTATCACTTGTTTCTTTACACGTTTCTAGTTCCGTTTCTAGTTCCTCTACTATTAGAGAGAAATTGAGGAAGAGTTTATTGTTTGTGCATATTTCCTTGTATTTCATTGATCTAAAGATACTTGAATACAAGGAAAACCCATCAACATTGTGGCATGTAAAGCCAAATTATCCGCATGTTTATGATGACCAAAATGTACAGCTAAAATTAGTTGGATCAATGTTGCAAGAGCTGTGAGTCCTATTCTAGTAACGAAATGTGATTTCCTAGATTTTCATCAAATGATTATTCCAACTTTTGAGTTTGTTGATCAATCTGCCATTCATACCTTCTTTCAACGTTTGTCATTTTGATGTTTCTCACTTGTAATTCCAAAACCCTTTGTAAAGTTGATTGCTAGAAATAAAATTTTAAAATCATATTATAATATGATTTGACAGATGGATTAATGCATCTAGAATGTTATATTACTTCTTGAAACTTCAATATCTTTTAGTCTACTATTAAGATATTTGTATTTATTTATTTATTTGTTTGTATTTAAAAATTTAATTTATTTATTTTTATTGTTTTAGTGACAGTCGCCCTGACATTACTCAAAAGCTAGAAAAAAAATTGCTGGCCCCAAATCCTCGGACAAATACTGCCTTAACCCCATTGTGAAGCACGCACTTGATGTCAACCAAGCAACAAAAATTGGAATCAAAGCAACTCTTGCCCAGTAGCTACAGTATAATGCTCAAAACCCCGAAATCTATGCCAGCTTTGGATTATAGTCAGGTTTTTTTTTAGGAATTTAATAATATGTTTTTCCTTCTCTTTTTTTTCTGAATCAATCTCGGTGGCTAGTAATGTTGGTGATGAAATTTTATTTCAAAAATATTAATACAAGATTGCTTTCTGCTAATCAAAAAGAAACCTGCAAATTTTTATTTCTGCCCTTTTCTTCTGAAATTGCAGGCTACAACCGGATGGCTCAATATCACCAAGAATCAAAAGCTAATTCTTGGAATTTTTTTCCTATAAATTCCCAGTCAAAATTCTTCCAATTATATGGTACATGAATATTTACATCACTCAAGTAACCATTCACAATACTTCACCCTACCTCACTCTGCATACAGAATTCTTTGCTCTATATGTTAGTACATCTGTTGAGGTCTCTGCTGCAGTCCTTAGCACAATTTGCAAGTAGAATGCATAATTCCAGTCTTGCTCAATAACAGGATCAATGACTCAAATTCAGCCATATAAAAATCTGTAGCTGATTGACATTGGACAAGGTTACTTTGCTGCATACCAGTTTGGAGCATATTTGGCATCAACCGCTAAGTCAACTTGGAGGATATTTTTTCCATAAAATGGATAGGACATGCAATCAACAACCAAAGATTTTGCTTCATCGGCAGTTTCTATAGGACCTTCTAAGATTACTTCATCATGCACCTGACAATAATAAGATTCATCAAGTTCAACATCTTGGGTATTTGTTGCAAGTTTCAGAGCTATAGTCAAAAAATCAAGCTTCAAAATAACACTGGGGAAGAAATAAACAACCTGCAACAGTAATGTCCAACCAAGTTCCTTTAGTCTGGCATTCCTAGCTATTTCTAACATGGCACACATAGCCACATCTGCTGCACTACCCTACAGATTAAAATTTTGGAATTTAGGCAGTATGAACTTACAAATGTGTCTAGAAATGGAATATACCAAATAAAAATACAAGCAACATAGAAAACAAGAAAGACGAACCTGAACAGGAGTGTTGATGGCAGCCCTCTCAATGTGA